>CAAKHF010015322.1:25376-38640 GCA_901007745.1 Hippocampus kuda
TCCCCCCCCCCCCCCCCCGACCCTCCAAAAGCATTGGCACGGCAAGGTTGAGTCCTTTGACTTTGAGGAGACCGGAGAGTTGACGCCGTCATCGTTCAAAAGAGGGCTGGACATTGTTTCCATGACGTGACGAGGTTTTTCCATTGCCTGTTGTCATGTTCCGGTTTGTGACCAACAGGTGGCACTGTGGGGCTCTCCCTGCAGCTGCACACCTGGTGGTCATTCTGTCATGAGCTCTTTAAAAGGACTCCCGCCCGCCCACTCCTTGCTGTTTCTTTGCCGTCAGGTTTGTTCTGCTCATGTTTCTGTTGTTGACAGTTTTTTTTTTTGCGTCAGTCATGGTTTTTTTGTTTGCTACTTTGGATTTGTTTTGTTTGCAGGACTTTGTTTAGGATTTAGTTTTCTGTTTGTTCCAAAACAAAGTCATGAAAACAAAATGAATCCAAAGTAACTAACAAACAAACACCATGGCAGAAACTAAAGTCTCAAGAACAAAAACATGACTGAAACAAACACGACAGAAGCCAAGAGCAAACAACGAGCCGACACCGAGTGTTCGGGCTGGGAGTCCTTTTAGAGCCGCTAATTATCTAACGACCAACAGGTGTGCAGCTGCAGGGAAACGCCCCCACAGTGCCACCTGTTGGTCACAAACCCAAACATGACATTTATTCTGCTGAAACAACAGCAAACAAACACAACTCAAAAGTCCAGGGAGAGTTTTTATCTGCTCGTGCTGGTTTGAAAGCCGTGTCATTCTGTACGAAAAATATCATTCGCTGTCAGTTTCGCGAACATCGGGGGGCTTGCGTGTCATAAATTAAAACCAAAAAAATCCTTTGGGACCATCCGTTTATCTGGAATGTATCCCCGCTTCTTCTCCGAGGCTCCGGGGACTGTCATTGAAGAACAGAAAGAAGGAAATGAAAGAAGCGCAAAAGATTGGGAGGCGGGAGGAATATCCGCTCAAAGATTGATGAGCGGGCAGGACTGTCGGCTGGCTGGCTGTGTTTCGCAAGCAAGAAAAGATGGACTAATGCATCCCGTCATGGGCTCCCGGAGGACGACATCAAGCGGGCCGTGGCCGGCACAGTCGGGTTTCAACTTTCTCAACCAAGAGGAAAAATGGAGCCAAATGGAGCTGATTCGTTTGCTTCCATCTGCCCTTTGTTTGGTCGATTTGCTGAGCTCAATCCGCCCTCCCCCAAATGTCCACCCTGCTGCGCTCGCTCCCGTGACGGCAGCGCCCCGATTTTGTTTCCCCCCCCCCCCCCCCCCCCCGCCGTCCGTTTTGGCTGAGCGCGGAGCGTCCCCAGCTGGCGGCGGCGGGGTAGCGCTACGTGGCGCCGGCGCCGCTCTCTCTTTGGGTGGGCTCCCACCGGCGCGAACTCGCCCTCGCGTTTGGCGATCGGCCCTCGCACCGGCTGCCTTGTCTCTCGCTTTCTCTCCCTCAACTCCCTCAATCAGCGATACGTTAGCTGGAAGTGGTAAAAATCACACTAGGGGGGAAAAAACCTACATTGAAACGTCTGCTGGGAGGCCATTTTTTTTTTTTTGTAGTTGTTGTTGCTTTTTTTTTTTTGTCTTTGAAACCGTCAAGTGGGTAAACAACATCAGCGGCGAATTTCTGGGCTCCAGAGCACAGTGGTCGGTCATGTCAGGATTGAAAAATGACGCAATTGGTTAAATGCATAACTGGCCTCTGCTCTTCTTGTTGCTCACGTATCATTAGCAAAGGGTATCGTGACTCGACAGTCCGGGCGAAACAGGATTTTTTTTTTTTTTTTTTTTTTGGTCCTTCCTGAAAAGATGTCCAGATGCCGCCTTCATGGAACGGCTCCCCATTCGACGACTGAACGCGCTGTAACATCCATGCCGGCTCGCTAGGTGGCAATGTGGCCGGCCGCTCAGCCACCGCTGTTGTTTTCCCGATGAAAAGGCTCGGCCACGACTTGGAAGGCTGCTACGTTTGAAGCGTTGTGAGTTTGCTTTTGAAGCTTCGAGCTTCCTCACTTCTGTCTAAGCACACGCCCGCGTTTGAAATGCGTCACAATGTTCCCGAATGACGTTTTTCGGAGAAATTTGGGCACTGAGGAATTGAGTTGGAAAGTACGATATTTTCATCAAAAGTGAGTATTTGATTTATTTGGTCATCGTCGTCATGATGAAGATGATGATGAGCGCTCTGACAATCAAGTTGCTGCGATGACATCATTCCTCATAGGTTGGACAATGTTTCCCTGCAGCCTTTTTTCTTTTCTTTTTTTGTCAAGACTCACAATTCCCACTTGATCCCATCCAAAAAGAATCTGCCCAAAAATGAAGAAATAGCGACCTGGAACGGAAACGAAAGAGTAGGTCAGTCACCACATACGTCCGGGCCTCCGTATACTATACATGGTGAAAGGTAGATTCGGATATCGCAATTAAATATTTTGATAGAAGAGAAACTTTATCACTAGGACGTAAATTGGCACCATTTTGCCAGCAGGAGACAATAGAAGAAAAAGAAAAAGGGGCATTTGTTCAAGACGGACAGAAAGCAACCATTTGTCTTCTCCAATCTAGCGAGGAAAAAAAGTTCCCAAATACCTGCGTGGCAGAAGGCCCCGGATAGAATAATGGCATATTAAATGGCGCTTCTGATAGCGGGAGGAGGGGGGGGTGCTAAAATGGCAATTAGACGCCTTTTCACAATGGTTCCAATTGAGAACTGGTGTCGCGCTGGATAATAAACTGCCAGGAAGATGATGCAGTTGCGTACGTCGGGATGCGGCTGGTCCCCGGGCGGCCGCTTCTGTGAGGAGATAATGAGGTCCTTTGCGGTAGCTGGAGGAGGCGGCTGATGGAGTGGGAGGGCACCGATTCAATCTCGCTGCATTTTTTTTTTTCCCTTCCTTCCTCCCGTCTTGGTCGGCATTGTGAAGCGCTTGAGCCGCATTGCCCGCCGCGGCTCACCGGGAACGCCGCGGCCATCTCTTTCACATTTGTCCAGCATATATTCATCGCCGCCAGCTCATCAACCTCCGCCGGCATTTACGCATTCCGTCAGTGCATTCAAGAGGCGGGTCGAGCGATACGAGAGAGCCCGCGGGCTGCTGTGCTCCCCAGAAAGCGAGGCCAGGCCGACCACATGTGCAAGGGGTTGACACATTCTCGCCTGACTGTCAGAAAGTTGCAGGGCTTTTTTTTTTTGTTTGTTTTCTGTCAGTCCCAAAAAAAAAACATTTTCAATGAATATCTCTTGAACGGACTTTTGCCAGCCTTCTCTGGAGGAGGCACTTTTCAGGCACGGCGCCATAACCACCGACACAAATTCTCCGCCGAAGCGAAAGCTGGACAACTTGTCATCGCCAACCTTACTAAGACGACATAGCCGAGAACAACAACAACAAAAGAAAAATAGTTTCCCAACCAACCAAACAAAAAAAAGGACACCCAAATGAAGCATTTTCAAAAGAAAAACAACTAAAAACCAACAAAGTGGCTTTGACTAAACTAAAGACAACTCACTCGATTGAGGAAAAACGAGACTCAAATGGCCAGCCAAAGCACACGTAAGTGGAATCGTTGTGTTCCCATTCGACTCCAATGGGAATTCCCAAACGATTGCAATTGCCGTGCAGGCGTTCCTTCCGGCCGATCTGGTCTGGGCCTCCATGGCTCTGGTGCTCAGGGCCTGCTCCTGAGCAGCCAGGACCAGTGCCTCTGTGCTGTCCTTCAGGCCAGCCCTCTCTCGCCACGGACAGGACTTCTTGAGATCAGCCACTTCAGTTCTGGTCCGGTGCGGAGGGGCTTGGCCTCCCGTGATGGTCCCTCTTCCAGACGTCATCCGTTGGAGCCTTCTCCTTGATGTATTCATGGAGCTTGGATGTTTCATCCTGGACAGCGGCTCTCACGCTCCCTCGTCCCCGGCCTCCTTCCTTTCGGCTTGCGTACGGTCTCGGGGTTGAGTGGATGAGCGCTGCGTCGAACCGTCTGAGCAGCTCCTGCGACAGGCCGGGCTTCCTCAGCAGCCTCAGGAAGTCCATCCTCTGCTGGGCCGTTGTCAGGACGGAGTCGGTGTTGACCTCCCACTTCGTTGATGTTCGTCACTGCCCTCCGAGGGGTCTACGGCGTGGCCCGCGACCAAAGTCGCTCTGACAACCCTGCTGTGTTCTTTGTCTCGGTCACCGGACGGCTCAGCGGTAGAGTGGCCGTCTCCCACCCCAGAGGTTGGGGGGCGGGGGGGTTCAATGCTACCTCGTCCAAGCGTCCTTGAGCAAGATACCGAAGCCCCAGATGCCGCCTCATCAGCAGATCAAGCGCTTTGAGCACCCGAGGTAGAAAAGCGCCGTCCAAGCGACAGCCCGCAGCCCATCAAAAAGTCAGCAGAAAAATCCCAGTGAACATCACCGGGGGAGCTTCTTCACAAATGGCAGAAGGCGAAATGACACAGAGACACAAGCGCCCACACCTTCCGAGATGAAGAAAGCTGCAGTCGAGAGAGCGTAGCAGCAGCTGAAATGCGGCTTTATCCCTCCAGATGATTCGCGCGCAGCGACACCGCTCGGCATCATTTGTGGCCGCCGGCTCACGAATGAGGCAAGCAAGCTTTCACAATTTTCACGGAGTCAAATCCAGGTCGAATATTTTCCCCCCCCCCACCCGCCCTCAAAAAAAAACCCACAATATTCCTTTGGTACCATTTCCAACAGCACAAAAACCTCCTCCGCGACCACTGACATATTGGAAGAAATGCGTTGTCATCCCCCCCCCCCCCACCCAAAGATTGGCTGAGGAGAAACAAGAGCGAGGACCTCACGAATAACACAAGCCATGTTCAATGTCATGGCCAATCGTATTTTGGGTCGTGTGTTTCTAAATGTGGCTTCGCGAAAAGTCAGTCTGTCGCGCAAGGAAGGTTGGGGGCCGAGGACAGGCAGGAAGCGTCACAGCAGCAGAAAAGAACCCCACAGGAGCAACATACAAATGAGACCGCAGCATGGCATCTGGGGACGTGCAGAAACCCAGCATGGGGGGGGGGGGGCGGGTTTAAAAATCCCAGCTCATCAAATCAAACTTGCCAAGAACCCTTGGAGGTAAGCTTTCCATCAAGGCCTCCCCCCCCTCTGCTCAGCTCTTTCGTCCCTCCCACCCTTTGCGCTCCCTCGCCGGGCCTTTGCCCGCTCATCTACGTAGGACACGTGGCGCCGTGTCCCAAGCGATCACGGAGCAAGATGAATGTGCGGGACATACGCCGACGTGCCAAAGCGCTGGTCGCTGACAGTTTGCCGCCACCGTGGCCGGCTGCGCAAAGGCTGCACCCGCGCCGCTCGATTTCCTTTCTGGATCCAAAAGCGCGGCTAAATTGGAATCACTCTGACAGCGCCGCCGTTAAGATGGATTGCTCCGCATTAAAAGGCCGCCGTCTCTTCACTTTGCCGAATCATACGTGAATTAATATTAGTGACAGACAGCTGACCCGGGCGGTCCGTGAAAGGAAGAAAGGGGGGCGGTGGGGGGGGGGCGCGCACGGTGCTTCAGACCGGCTCGCCGTATCCAAAGGCTCTCGGAAGAAGGCTTGATCAAGTGTCGGCGGCTTAACCAACCGTGCCAAAGTACACCTCGCTCCTGAAGGACAAAAAGGGAGGGCGCTTGGAGGAAAAACCGCCGACGCCGTACCTCACGATGCCCTTCCCGCTCATCCGGGAGGCCAGCTTCCTCGTTTGAATTTGCTGACAATAGCTTGTCCGCGCGCCAAGCAGCGATTCCCGGCACAACCTGCCCATGAATTATCAAACAATATTCCTGCCGCTGAAGGCTGAGCTTTTGGAGGCTGAACTCGTGCTGCATGCGCTGTGACCGAATTGATTGGGCTCGGGGTCCACTTTGGGAAGTCTCCGACATGTCAAGGCAATGTGTGGTCGCATGTGGACGCAGACACCGAGGTTATTTTCAATGAAAATTCATGGAAAAAAAAAACTAATTTGAGCCCTAAAATGTGTTGACAAAATAAAATCAAGATGAGAATGCTTTGAACAAAAAACACTCACAGCAACTCGATTTTGTGTCTACTAAACTTGACCAGCAAATTCAATCCAGCTTCTCTCATCTTAGGCAGCTGGCTAAAGTCAAACTTCTCCTTTCTCATGAGCACCTTGAGACAGGAATTCATGCCTTCGTCACATCCCGGCTCGATGACTGCAATGCCCTTTACTTTGGAGTCAGCCAGTCCTCCATCAAGCGCCTCCAGCTGCCCCAGAATGCCGCCGCCCGCCTCTTGACTGCTACTCGTAAGAGGGAGCACTTCACTCCTACCCTGGCATCCCTTCACTGGCTCCCGACACATTTGAGAGTTCTTTTCAAGAGCCTCTTATTTGTTTTCAAATCTCTAAATGACCTGGCGCCACCTCACCTCTCTGAGCTCATCCGCCCCCACACGCCCGCCCGGCGCCTCGGGTCTGCGGAAGTACCAAGAACTAAACGCAGGCTCGGAGGGGACGGAGCCTTTTCCGTTGCCGGTCCCTCTCTCTGGAATGAGCTCCCACTGAACATTGGGCAAGCCCCCTCGCTGGCCATCTTCAAAACCCGCCTCAAAACTCACTTGTTTTCTTTGCCATTTGACTCAGCATGACTCGGACTTGACCTTAGTTTTACTCTTTGGTGCTTTGTGACTGCTTCATTGTTGTATATATGTTCTGAAACATTTATTTATTTTGTGCATGCAACACACTCTACCCCCAACACCCCCGATTTTGCTGCTGTAAGACTGCAAATTTCCCCAGTGTGGGACAAATAAAGGTTACCTTATCTTATCTTATCTTATATGATAGTCGCTCTATGTACAGCACTTTGTATGCAGCGATGAAAGTGCTCTAGAAATACAGTTGAGTTGAGTAAACTGCCTAAAACGAACTATAATTATCCTACACACGTCCGTCGTTGTCGTCTTTGTCAATTTATTGACTACTTGGCCCCTTGGGGTTGACATTTCAAAATAGACCTTCTGTATTTTGACACGACAGCTTGGCCGTGGGCCGTACGAAGGAAAGGCGAGCGGCCTTCTGGGAGTGGTGGTCCTTTGAGTCTGTGTCGCGTGGAAGTGACGCCACCTTGAGGCAGCGGCCAATAGCAACGTGCCGTGAAATGACGTAGGTTCTCGGCGACAGGCGCGCTTTCTCGTTGGTCGTGACTGTCGGACTCTGCCCTTGTTTTCTCTTTTGTTTTTATTCATAGATGTAACATGCAGTACACTGGACCGGGTTGAATCCTATCCAAGTCCCACATCCACTTTAGAAGTTGTCAACTTGGCAAGCAAGGGCTGGAAAGCGAGAAGACCATCGTCGTTTCGATGGTAGGCTTGGGATGCATGGAATTTGAGAAGCACCGCACTTCAATTCCAAGTCTGCGGACCCTTAGGCGGCATCTGTATGAGATTTGTGGATGGTTGTTTCGAAAACGTGTCTGTTGAAATTTTCTTACACAAGACTGGGACGTTTCTTTTCATTCTTGCACACAAGAAAGACGCATGGTTGAAAAAAACCCCCCGAAAACCGATACTCTCACTAACAACTCAACAACTCTAACTAGCACCCCCGCGCCTCTGTTGAGGATCAAGCGGTTCGGAAGATAAATGAATGAATAACTCCAAAAAAAATCCATACAAAATGAAAATTCCAAGACACTCACTCACTCACTCACTCATTCCTTGGCAGCCGCGCTACGCGCGCATGCTCGTGCGAGTCATCCTCGATGGCTGCCGCTCATTTCCCCGCGGTCATAGTTGGCACGCACCACACCTGAGACCAAGAGGTGGCAGGCCAAGTCCTCTTTTTTTTACTTTCAGGTGCCATTAAACAGCGTCAAAAAAGTGTGACGCCCTCGGCTGAATTGCTGCACACAGAACCTGCTGTTTACATAACATGCGGGGATTATTATTAACCTTTTTTGTTTGTTTGTTTTAAGATTTGCACGTCCCCCGTACGCTCCACGGCGTTGGCAACCGTCATACATCGGGCATGCCTCGATGCTCGTGTGACATCTAGTGGCCAACGTGGCGACTGCATCGTCAAGTTGGACGGCCTGATCGTGTCGGACGACACCTGCCGCGGCCTGCAGGGACGAAACCCCGAGTGGAAGAAATGCATCGAGGAGTGGCTCCTCGTCTACGACAAGTAAGCACGTAGCAGATTTCTCTGGTGAAGGAACCCGCGGCGGGGCCAAAAGTGGTCCGACCAGAACGCGACCTTCCAAATTGGACGACGGCTCCCGTCTTCGCTTCTTTGTGAGACGGCGGCTGAGATTTCGTGTTTTGCGAGTGCCCCGTGGGACGCTGGAAGGGAGGAAAAACAACAAAATCCAAAACGCTGCCACTCACTTTCAGAAAAACCAAAATAGCAACGACGACCTTGCCGGCGTGACGCAAACGCTCACACGCCAACGAGCGTCTTTTGTGTCGCGTTGCTCACAAAGGCCGAATTGTTGTGGATGGGGGGGTCTGATTTCACATTGTGTTTACCCGAAACCAAAGGCCTGCATAGAAAATATCACCTATCAGCAACGAAATGTTCAGTCAAGTGAGCAAAGGGACTTTCACTTTGTACCAATGCCAGTTTGCTCACCAAGTTTGCAAAAAAAAAAAAAATGTCGTGATGCAAGGCCGTTTTCTGGGTCATGTCATCATCTGCCGAGGTTTCAAAAGAAGTACGGCCTATTTTGTCAACCAAAGTCATGGAAAGTACACATGATGAAATGAAGGGAATAAGTCAATCCAACACCCCCCCCCCACCCAAAATAAATAAATAAATAAATAATGTTTTCGCACCGAAACTGAAGAATTGACAGCAACAAAGACTGGGGCGGGGGGGGGGGGGGAGGAAAAACTGCTTGGAGGAGACAAATAGCACTCGACAATCTGCTCCATTCCCCTCGCATTGTGCTGCCCTTTCTGGCGCGCTCGCTGTGTTGTGTCCACCCGGGGGCAATATCGGATGGACATTTGGAGATGGCGTCCCGGAGGCTTCGCTCCTCTCTGGGCTTCTCAGTACGGCAGCAATATCAGCGCTTCTTTGCACCGGATAAGGAGTTCTTCTATGGCTTATATTTATTTCTATACTTTCTCTCTTTCATCATTTTGCTGCTGTAAATTGGCAATTTCTCCATTGTGAGACAAATCCAGGTTTTCTTATCTTATATGCCTGCGATTGTCTGTCGACGTGCGTTTCACTCGCGTTTCTGTTGACGTCTGCGTGACTTCCAGGGTCGCCGCACTGCCACAGAGATGCTAATTGTGAGCCGTGTGCCTCGGCTTTCCCTCTCGCGGGACAGTTTTCTTGTCGCCGAGGCTATGTGGACGCTTGAATTGGGCAATTGTTTTGTTTGATGTTTAGTTTGACAGTCACCTTCAGCGAAAAGTGGCAATAAACAGCTTCGATTCTCACTCTTTTTTTTTTTTTTAAAGAATATTTACTCGTGTTATCTGCTTGCTTTGGGTCACCTGCCGCCATGCAACACTCGCATCACAGCTTGTACAAATGTGGCAGCATTGCTTTTGAACACTGTTTTTCTCTCTTCTTCCCCCCCCCTCCCTCAGGCACTAATTGCTGATGTTTTTCAGGTGAGTGCGTCCACGCCCTCTTTTGCCGCGTCACCAGGAGAAGAGGAGCCGAGCGAGAGCGCAAGTCTTGCGCCAGCTCTCCTTCTCATCACCTGCCGCTGACGCTCGAGGTGAGTGCACCGCTATTCAAAAAATCTTTTTTGGGGGGGCTTTAATACCAACATCAGCGTTGTCGTGATTGTGGATTTATTATTGATTCTGTCATGTACTAACTTAAAATGACTTGTGAAAAGTGACAATGGCGTCCGTGAAGAAGTGTAAACGGATACCTGCGTCCATGTTGGGGCGGGGGGGTTGTGCCCTAAGCTTATTATACTATATGATCCATGTTAAATATGGATTTGGAAAATGTGTTGGCTGTGAGTGCGATCGATTAGGCATCGTTATTCCATTGAGAATGTGACACCATTTGTGTGTATGCGTGTGTCTATATTTCGAGAGGTTGTCCTTTTTTTTTTTTTTTTTCAATGTTTGCTTTTGTGTTGTTTCGAATCGATTCATTTGTTCATTGTTTTGCTGTGCTCTTTGGAAGGATCTTTTTGTTTGTCCTGTTTATTTTCCTCCCATTTGATTCACTGGAGGTGTTGGTGCAACTTTTTTTGGGGGCGGGGGTCAACACCTGTAATTCCTTCTTGGGCGTGGGTTACCATGGCAACATGTTCTCCCCACGCGGCATACGAAGACGCACGGTTTCCATGTGAACTCGGGCCACGGTGGCGGCTGCGTTTCCAGGGTGCGGAGCCCAGAGGAGGCCGCCAGCGAGCGCCCGCCGGGACTGCTGCAGGAGCGGAGCCGTCTCGGTTGCGCGGGCGCCTCCAAGAGCACGGCGTCTCCAGACAAACGGATGGCGGGGAGGCGGGCGGATGGGCGTGTCAGAAGACAAATTGGGCAAAAAAAAGGAAAAAGGGGTCAGGGATTGTCGGCGCTCTCCATTCTTTTGTCTCCGTCGCCACAGAGCAAACAATGAGGAGATGGCGTTCTCCTCAACAACGGGGGCCATTGTGTGGTCAAAGGGGAGGATGACAAAGCTCACATTTGCTCAGATGGCCAACGGAGAAAGAGCCTCTCTTGCTCCGACGCGAGGCTCACCCCGTTTTTTTTTTTTTTTTGTCATTGCAGGCTCCTTTTCGGCCACGGCGACAATGGCCTCCACCACGTTGCAGATGTCCGCAGGTACTGGATACGCTCGATTGAACAAAGCCTGAGCTTTTGACCTTGTTTGGATCTGCTTTGTCAAATGATATCACCGCTGTCCCTTAGGCAGAGAAATTGAAGCATATGTACTTTGGACACTGGGTGACTAGCGGGGTAGGGGGGGGGGTAAAAACTGGAATTAGGTGGTGATGACAAAGGTGGACGGCCGATTTTGAAACGGCAATCAATCGGCGGGTGGCACCTGTTCCCCTTGATGTGGCTTTCTCTTTGGAGTTTTCAGATGAACTTGCCTTGCGGATGCCCGTTGGACTCCCAATGGAAGTTTCCCATCAAATGGAGAATTGGAACACTGGATTGAAAACAAGCACTGAAGCATGACTGTGTTTTGGTTTGTTTTTTATTCCCAAGACCAAAATTGTCGTGAAAAGAAGAAAGTCCAAGCATTGCAAGAAAATACCAAGCCGATTCTCTTTTCAAGTGACGAGTTTTCTTGATGGTTTTTCCCAAGATAAGGCGTCAAAAGCGAAATTGTTCCAAGAGCAGGTGTCGCCGCCGTCCAAAATGGCGCCGTCTTTGTTTTGATTCCATTTCAAGAGAAATTTTGATTGAAGGGAAAAAGGCTCACGTCCACGTCGAGTGTCGCGGCTCATTTCGAAGGACTCGCTGGGGTATTTGCGGGGCCGCCGCAGGCTCCGGGCGCTCTTGGTATGCCACCGCAGTATGCCACGCCGCCTCCCTATGGTGGCGCGCAACCAAAGCTCACTTGGATTTTGCTTGAAAGTTTCATACGTTAAGACCTCCATTGATTTTCATTTTTGATTTGTACAGTACGGTCGGCCGGGGCTTCGGTTTCGGGGCCCGGCCTCCCTCGTGTGGAGTTGCCGTGTTTCCTCCCACGTTCCCGAAACACGCGTGGCAGCTCGACTGAATGCTCCAATGAATCGGGAGCGTCGGTGTGTGGCCGCCCCCGCCGTTGGCCGGCCGCCAGTTGGGGGTGGGGCCCGCTCACCTCCCGATGACGGCCGGCTGGGAGAGGCTCCGGCACGCCCGCCGCCGCCCTCGTCGGGATAAGCCGACGGGATCGTGGATGGATGCGCGTTTCCTGTATTGGGGACTTTTGTCTTTTCGTCTACTTTGGGCTTGAATCGGTCTTTCAGTCCTTTTTTTCCACTCGAAGCGCGCTGTTACCGCGGGTCACCGAAAAATGTCAAAGACGATTCAAAATAAAGGTGGGCTCATTTCGACCTTTTGCTTGGGCAGGCCGGATGGGTGTGGCGCGAGCGCGCGTCCTCTTCTTGGGTCTCCTCCTCCTCGCGATGTCAAGAGGCACGGCCGGCGCCACCGGGTCTTCTCCGGTCAGCGGGATGGCCGCCTCCACGGCCATGGGTACAAGCGCGCCCCCCGCCGCCTGGCCTTCTTCAGGAGCGCCCGTGAGCGATGCCCCCCAGGGCCCCTCCACAGCAGCGGCCGGCGGAACGAGCGCCGCCGGTTCTCCGCGAGCGGCTTCCGCCGGCTCGGTGGCTGCTCCCAACACAGGAAGCGTGTCTCCCACCTCGGCCGCAGCCACGCCCACCTCCGCCGCCACCTGGAGTCCGAATGGCGTCTCCGGCATGCCGCCGGCCGTCACGACGATGTCCTCCGCCGCCACCTGGAGTCCGAATGGCGGCTCCGGCATGCCGCCGGCCGTCACGACGATGTCCTCCGCCGCCATGTCAACTGGTGCGTCAAGTCATTCCTGTTGTTTCCCGGTGTAAACAATCCCTCGGGCATCTCGTACGCCACGGGGGATTGAAAAAAAGAAATGACCGTTATTTGACGACCAGTCATACTTTTCAAGGGGGACTTCCTTTTGAATTTTAAAAAAAAAAAAAAGCTTTGCGGCTTTTCAAGATTTTTTCCAAGTTAAAAGAAAGTCTTTTAGGTGGGGTGAAAAGTATGTTTTTGAGAAACTAAAAAGACTGAAAGATGTCATTTCCCGGAAACGTTTAGTTTTTAATTCGACCCCCCCCCCCCAACAAAAATCTTGAGAAATTCCAACCCAAAACTTTTCCATCCCATTTTAAACTAGCATCTAAGGGTCATCCTATTTTCACATTTTTCATGATTAAAATGATTCTTTCATTTTGGGAGAAAGGGGGGGGAAAAAATTAAAGTCAAACACACTAACAATGCTTTTTCTACACTTTTTTTTTTCCGGGGGGGTTCATTTTTTTCCAAATGAAAATTTTTCCATGTCATTTTAGACCAAAGAATAAAAGTCGTACTATTGCAGTCATGATATCCTCACAACTTTAGAAAAAGATTTTCTGAAAAAACAAGGCAACAAAGTCGATGAGAAAAAACTTGGAGTCAAGAAAGTTTTTGGGGGGGGGGGGGGATAATGTTTCCATGTTGTGAGACTGTGTTGAAGAAAAAAAGCTTTTTGAGATGAAGGCTAAGCCCCTCCCATTGGCAGCCACCAGAGCCACGTCCAGCGCAAGCTGGCGGCCGGAGAGCGGCTCTGGAACTGCC
>CAAKHF010015322.1:48238-59331 GCA_901007745.1 Hippocampus kuda
TTTACCCCCCCCCCCCCCCCCCCAATTAATCCTGCCGTCCTTTTGGCCGTTCGAGTGGAAGCAACTTGAGCGGCGAACTCTTTGCGCCTCCGACTTTTCTCATCCTCTTGCGTGCTGATTGACGCCTTTCACGCTGTGACGTCGTCGAGGTGCTTGCGCAAGGTCGAACTTTGTGCGTTGGCGTTGGAAAGGCTCTGAACGGCCGATGCGTATGACACGATAAAGCGAGGCGTGTGGGTGAAAGTGCAGCCGCGTGCGCGACTTGGAAATATGGGCTGACGGGAGCCGGATCGCGCACGGACGCGGTTCTGGAGGCTCCTCTGGAGGCGAGCGCTTGCTCGAACAAACGCAATGTGAGCGAGAGTTTTGAGACTTTTGGCGCCTACGTGCCATGTCGATCTGGAACGCGTGAACGGTGACAGAAATGCACGCAGGACCACCTCCCTGTTTTCTGACATCATTCCGGGCGCAACGATGAATGGAGTCGAAAACGAAGCCATCGTTATTTTGCAGAATCGACGCGTTTTGTTTCATTTCAAATCGTCGTCCTCGTCTCCACAGGAAATGTTCCCGACTTGCTCTTTCTTTGTGCCAAATCAAAAGAAAGCTTTTGCAAACATTAGCTTTTGCTTTTTGGAAAACAACAATCGATCGATTAAAGAAGGCGCCAAAAGGACGCGGACGACCCGGGCTCGTCTGGCCTCCTCCCCGGCATACCAAGACATTGATTACATTGATTAGTTTCTCACTTGCGATGTCCCACTGCAACATACTTGCTTGACACCGAAGATGGCTTTCAGGGCTTCTGCACCATTTTGCGGCCCCTTGCAGCACGATAGAACGGACGCCCAACCGCAGCCAGGAGGAAGTCGGCAAACACAAATGACGCTTGAGTGTGAAGAAAACGCCTCCGACCACGAGATGAGGAAATGCCCTTGTCTGTTTTCTGATTCTGATTCTGATTCTGATTCTGATTCTGATTCTGTTTTCGCCACCGAATGTCCAAAGGAGCAAATCGGACATGGGCGGGAGGGAGGCGGTCGGAATCGCTCGGCGGGCTCATCGGAGTCACTGAGGTCGAGAAGTTTTCTGGATTGAGTCCTGGCCATTTTTTTCTTCTTCGACTCCTCATTGGGGACGGGGAACCACGCTGCCCCCGTGTGGCCGCGTCGTGAATAGCGCTCCCAACAGACGCGCACGCTGGGCTGTCCAGTCCTGATTTTGGGGGGGTGAAGAGCACACGCTTCATCTTGATTCTTTCTATTTTTTTAACCAACAGAGAAATCGACAGACAAGAAAAAGCGAAGCTTGGAACGGCTGAAGGCCTCCAACAGTGTGACGCCCAGCTCCAGCACAGAGAGGTAAAGCATTTACGCCCCCACCCCTTTTGTACCCGGTGACGGGAAGGCTTTCCGGGAAAGAACATTTCAGTTCTTGAAGGGCTTTCTGTTCTCCAGGATGAAAAGAAACAATGTCCCGGCATTGACTTGAGCGTCCAATCCGCTAGCGCGGCACGGTGGGCATTTTATTGGCGGGACGTTGAAAGAAAATTGAAGCGGATTGAGGGAAAGCTTTGTGCACTTTTGGTTTGAGATTTGAAAGGTGAACGCAGCGCCCATCGCCGTCAAAAGAAAGAAAGTGGTGACGCGTGACGCCGCCGGCAAAAAGTAGGTCGCCTTTCAATCCGTCTGCGGCCGAACCCTTGTCGGGGGGGCCCTTTTGCCACTTGCTCTCGACTGAAAGTGACATCGCCGTTGTGTGTGTGTGCGCGCAAAGCTGTCCGTTTGCTCTTTCCAATGATCGGCAGCGCAACGGATTTCACTCTTTGGCCGTGACTCAAACGGTGTAGTTAAAGTGCAGTGAAACAACACACACACACACACACACACACCCACCCACCCGGTCTTCAGCTTTGACGTACCGCAGTGCTCTTTTAGGTGCACTGTCCTTTCTTTCTCAAAGGTGTCATTCTGTGGGCCTCAATGACGGCAATTTGGTGTGAAAAGATGGCCACCCCCAAATTGGCTGCCGGTGAAATCAAAACGGGAAACGGCATGTTCCAAAGCACACGCAGCTCGAAATAACGAGACGGCCACACGTGTTGTTGGAAATGTCGGAATTCCGCGCGTGGCCGCCGCACGATACGGCGCCTTTCGAAGCTGCGGCTCTCCGGGCTCGCCGCAGCTTTGCCGTTGGGGGTCGACCACGCGGAACTGGAGCTTGAACTCGTCCGCTGCCTGTTTGTCCTTCAGCGGTTACTCCGGGCGCTCATGATCGGTGCGTGAAAGGCTGAAGTTGGCTCTTGATGTGAAACGCGATGGGGTCGCCATGCATTCCCGGCCGTTCCGCCGTAGCAGAAGGACGTCGTCGGGCGCAAAATGACGCGGCGCCGTCTCCCGTGTCAGTCGGCGGCCGCCGGCCTGACGGCTCCCTTGTTTTTTGCTCTCTCCCCCTCGCCGGCCGGCCGCCGCAGTCAGGACGTCTCGGGCCGGGACGAGCGAGATGAGCGGTCCACCGAATCTCCCGTCCTCGCCGTGCCGCAGTTGGGCCTGCGGGACAACCTCATCAAGTGCGAGCTGCTGAAGAACGAGGACCTGTACATTTACCGAGAGCGTTTCAGGTACGCCACCGCGGCCCTTCCCGGATCGAGATCTCACCGCTGCTCACCGTTGATCATTTGCGACCAACAAATGGTCCTTTTTCTTGACGGCAGACTCGACTTTTCCGCGGGGGGACGTCTTAGGATTGTGGCCTAAACCCACGCGCTTATCCAATTTCACTGACGTGAGAAAAGCCGCGACGACGCCTCCCCTTGACGTATTTAGACGTCATTCTGCGCGGTACGGTGCGGAAGCTGAGCCTCGGACCGAGGATGGGCTCGTAAAGCGTTGAAAATGTGGCCAGCAGGTGGCGGCGTGCGTTTCGGGATCGGCCTGCCCGATCGGTCCAAGTGCAGGGGGGAGTCGGTGTGCGACTCTCCGCTGAAACAAAACGTTTGCGTTGTCCGTGCGCATCGATGACGACGATCCAGCATGTTAGCGGACGCTGCTCTCGTCTTGGAGGGGGGGGGGGGCTTTAGCTTGGCGTGCCTCCTCACCGCTCCCCCTTGCTTGCAGCTTTTTTCTAGGCACGTACAATGTGAACGGGCAGACGCCCAAAGAGAGCCTGCGGCCGTGGCTGAGCTGCACGCCCGACCCTCCGGACATGTACTGTGTGGGGTAGGTACCCCACCCTTTTTCACGGCCCTTCAGGAAGTACTCTGAAAAGTGTTCCCCCCCCCGCCCCCTAGTTTCCAGGAGCTGGACCTCAGCAAAGAGGCTTTCTTCTTCAACGACACTCCGAAAGAGATGGAGTGGACAAAAGCCGTGTCTGACGCTGTGCATCCTGATGCCAAGTATGCCTTGGTAAGAAAGTCACCCCCCCCCCCATTCCAAATCGTTCCCGCGCGTCGTTAAGAAAAGGTCTGGAATGTGCTTGTGTCAAAACGACGACAACCCAACTGAGATGCACTTTGAACTGTGCAATCAGTTGGCGGGGCGACCTGTTCCATGGCAATGAAATACCACAACTGGCACAATTCAGAACTGCTCGCTCTCACACACACGCGCGCGTGCGCGCGGCTGTAAAAGAGCAGCTCCCAAAAGCTTCACTTTGTGGACGGATGAGCGGGCACTCGGACGCTAACGCGTGCGGGTGTATTTTGACCGTCGGAGTCCATTTTGCATCAAGTCCCCTTTGCGAACGCCACAGGTGAAGCTGGTGCGGCTGGTGGGCATCATGCTGCTCTTCTACGTGAAGAAGGAGCACGCCGAGTTCATTTCGGACGTGGAGGCCGAGTCGGTGGGAACCGGCATCATGGGGAGGATGGTAAGGACGGAGGCGGCGAGCGGCGCCGGCGGCTCTCTTCCGGTCTGACGGGGCGCGCTGGCCGCAGGGCAACAAGGGCGCGGTGGGCCTCCGCTTTCGCTTCCACAACTCCGACATCTGCGTGGTCAACTGCCACCTGGCGGCGCACGCGGAAGAGTACGAGAGGCGCAATCAGGACTACAAAGACATTTGCGGCCGCCTGCAGTTTCGCCAGGCCGACCCGGCGCAGCCGCCGCTGACCATCATGAAGCACGAGTAGGACGCCAAACGCCGGCCGGGCCGCGCGCGCCCTCTCGTGGTGTGCGCGTCTTGAGGCCTCGCCTTTGCATTTTCTCTCTGCCCGCTCAGCGTGGTCTTCTGGATCGGCGACCTCAACTACAGGATCAGCGACCTGGACGTCACCGACGTGAAGGACCTCATCGGCAAGAAGGACTTTGAGATGCTCCGCGCGTACGATCAGGTAACGGCCGCGGCCCGGCTTGGCCGTCCGCGCGCCATCGATTGACGTCCGACGCCCGTGTCGGCCGGCAGCTCAAAAGGCAGATCGACGAGGAGGCGGTGTTCGTCGGCTTCGCGGAGGGGGCGATCGATTTCCAGCCCACCTACAAGTACGACGCCGGCTCCGACATGTGGGACAGCAGGTATTTCGCCTCGCCGGCCGGGCCCGACGCTTCTTCAAATGAAATGGGAGCGCGGAGCGCTCGTGACGAAAAAAGACCTTCTCAGTCGGAGCTGTGGACGCACGTCCACTTTAAGCCTCCGGTGACCGGGCAGAGAAGTGGGACTGCTTTTATTTGACCCGCCCCCTGCCCTCCTCGCACGGCCGCCTTTCTCTGCGTGTGCGCGACACGCAGAGAAAGGCGCCGGACAACGAGGCGCTCGAAAGCGGGCATTCGACCATCCGAGCAAAGGGATGTGGGGCTGCGTCGCTTGCTCAACGTGTCGGGAACGAAAGGTCTTTCCCAACGAGGCTCTGGATTGACTTGACTTGTCAACTTTGTGCGCCTGTCGTTGTTGTTGTTGATTTCAAGAATCAAGCTGCAACGTGTTCTCTTGCACCGTCAGTGAAAAATGCCGCGTGCCTGCGTGGTGCGACCGCATCTTGTGGCGAGGGAAGGACATCAGTCAGCGGCATTACCGGAGCCACATGACGCTGAAGACCAGCGATCACAAACCTGTCAGCTCCCTGCTCGTCGTCGGGGTCGGTAACCTCTTCCGCTGCGTACGGCTGCTATTTCTGCATTGAACACGTACGCGACGCCAACTTCAAAGAAATATTCGGGCAGCGGGCGTGCACGGCCGCGTGGGTCTTTAAAAAGGCGGCGGGAGCGAAACTGACCTTTGTTGAAGTCTTGAACAATGTGCCGGCGTTGCCTTTCGATCGATCCTCGGCCCCAAATCCATCCAAATCCTCATCTTTGGCATCTGGGTCGGCTCGCATGGAAATGGGGCCATCCCGACCTTCCTTTTGAAAGGTCTCGATTCTCCGCGTCTGCCCCGGTGGGATGCAAACCGTCGCTGAGTTCAAAGGTCAAACGGACGCACGTTACGGTGGCTTCGCCTTGCTTCGAATGGAGTCGCGGCGCCTTCGTTCAGTCCGGTTCCGTTATCGGGAGCCGCGCGGCACTTGCGCCGGCTAGATTGGAAGCGCGTCTTCGTTTCGGGTCCTTTGAAGTGCAGTCCGTCGAAGAGGCGTAAGAATAAACGCGCCGTCTTTCTCGCGACGAAAGCTTGTGCTCGTTGGTGAAGAACCGGCATCCGGTTAGCCGGCAGAGCGAGGGCGGCGTTGCGCAAGGAGCGGATGGCCGATTTGCTTGGCAAAATCGGCGTGTGACGGGAACGTCCTCAGCGCATCCCAACTGTGTCCAGGTCAAGAGAGTGAACGGCGACTCCTACAAGAAGACCTTTGAAGAGATTGTTCGCAATTTAGACAAAATGGAGAACGAGTGCATTCCCTCCGTCACCTTGTCCAAGCGAGAGGTAAGGCGAGGTGGCGCGCCACCGCCACGGAGCCGAGCTTTGTTTTTCAACGCGCTTCCTTCCTCGTCTGACAGTTCCACTTTGAGGAGGTGAAGTACATGGCGCACCAGGCCAGGACGCTGAGCATCATCAACGACGGGCAGGTGCCGTGTCAGTTTGAGTTCATCCGCAAGCCGAACGAGGCCGCCTACTGCAAGCCCTGGCTCACGGCCAACCCCCCCAAGGGCTTCATCGCTCAGGGTGAGCCGCGCTCCGCCGTCCGTCGCCTCGGCGAGCCCTTGTTGAGCTCCGCCCACCGCGGCGGTGGGCAGAGCTCCTTTTGCGGCGGGACCGCCATGTTGAAGTCGGGCATCGAAAACGACAGCGGAATCGGGACACGCGATGACGCCGTTGGGAAAGAAGGCGGTCGTGGAATACGTGTCCAACGTATTGCTGGAAGGGCCAGACGCATCAGTGCGGCTGAGAAAAGTTGGGCCGGGGGGCCGGGGGGCCGGGCGGCAAACCGGCGCGAGCTCGCCGGGCGGCCGTCTTTTGGCCAAGGTTGGCCACGGCTCCGCCCCTCGCGATGACCGAGCTCTCTCCTCAAGCGCAGGCGCTTCCGTGGACGTGGACCTTGAGGTTTTCGTCAACCGCGCCACGGCGCCCGACTTAAATTCCGGCAAGCAGGAGATGGAAGACATCCTGGTTCTCCACCTGGAGCGCGGCAAGGACTACTTCATCTCGGTGACGGGAAGCTACCTGCCCAGTTGCTACGGCACCCCCATCCGCGTTCTCTGTCGGCTGAGGGAGCCCATCCAGGACGTGCCTCGGGAGAGCCTCCGTCAAATGGTGCCCGACTTTATTCTTATTCTTGGGGGGGGCGGGGAATTCCGGCCTCGGGTGTTTCCAAAAATCCGCAAGTTAGCTTCATCCGAGACTCGCAATTGGATTGAAAGAATGGAGGCCGCCACCGTTTTTCATCAGCACAAACTGGGAGGCAACGCAGGGCCGTACGCTTGATCACGAGACGCGTTTTTAAAAAAATACATCGATCTCATTTGCCTCGTTCTCATCATGGAGAGACGAGGATCTGAATATAGTGTAGCGCTCAAATGCATCGACTCACGATCCACTCCTCGACTACGAAGGCTTTGAAGCAAACGTAATCCTTCAGCGGCTCTCCTCTCATTCTGTCGCTTTTTCCATGGCTGATAGGCTGAGACTTTTTTATTTGGGGTGGGGGGGGGGGCTCCTCCATCTCGCGGTGAACACTGTGATTGGATTTTTTTTTTTTTTTTACAAAACCAACGGAGGCCATGCCCGCGGGCCGCCGCGCCGCTCCAATTCGTCCATCGCTGCCAGCGCGCGTCTGGATACGCGTGGCGATGCTGTGCTGACCGGCTGAGGGTGCGCCGCTGCCGCCCAAAGTCAGCCGGGTCAGGCGCTCGCTCCCACGCGACCCCGGCGAGGATCCGCGGGACGGAAAATGCGTCCGCGGATCCTCGCGAGTCAGGAAGGCCGGTGACGGCCTCTGTTTGTGCTCAATCGGCAGATGGCGACGTCCGTGCACGAGAACGCCGGAAGCGCCGAAAAGCCTCTGGACATCCCCAAAGAACTCTGGATGATGGTGGATCACCTGTTTCGCAATGCAATCAAGCAGGTTTGAAGTTTGCGTTGTCAAGCGTTCACTCGGATGAGCTCGCTTTTGCCTCGGCTGGAGAAGTCTTTGTTGTCGCCGCCGCAGGAAGACATCTTTCAACAACCGGGACTCCGCAGCGAATTTGCCGAAATACGCGACTGTCTTGACACCGGCGCAGCCGATTCTCTCTGTATCCTTTCAACCGGGGGGGGGGGGGATCCTAACCCCCGCCCTCCCCATTGGTACGCCAGTGTTGAAATGATGCCCAACGTTTGAGAAGAGCCTTTTTTCTGGTACGGTTCAACAGTACTGAACATCGAGCAGAAATAATTTTTCCGAAACCACACAAAGTTTGCCCAATTGCGGCACCTTTCCAAGTTGGTAACTTTGCGTGGGATTTGATGAGACCGAAGCGTTTGTCGCTTCCTCTCCGTGGTGAACTTGCCTTCTGCAAACGTGGCATCCTTGACATTGTCATGACGCGTAGCTGGCGGCAACCACTCGGTGGCGGAGGCCTTGCTTCTCTTCCTGGACGCCCTCCCGGAGCCGGTCGTTCCCTACGCCTTCTACCGGCACTGCCTCGAGTGTTGCTCCGATGCCGTCCAGTGTGAAAAGGTACTGACTTGTCCGCCGCCTGCCCTTGGCTTGTTCGCCCCGTTTGCTCCTTCAGAAATCTCAGAAGGCGCTTGTCTTTCGCCCTCTCTTTCAAGGTGGTCTCCATGCTACCTCAGTGCCACCGAAATGTTTTTAATTATTTAGCCGCCTTCTTGCGGGAGCTGTTGAAGAATTCGGCCAGCAACCGATTAGACGTTACCATCGTAGGTAAGACGAATCAAAGCTTTTTCTGCAGTCTGCCTTTCCTGATTAGAGAGGAAACCTCCTTGGGCCATCCAGGATGCATTTGGTTTGGTTTGGGGGGGAGTGGGGGGGGGGATTTGCCTGCGGAAAGAATGGGAAGAGAAATCAAGTCTAAGGTCAAATGGACATGAATTCTTCAACTCTGGAGTTGATTGTTTTTGTTTGCTTGTTTTACTCCGGGCCAATTATGCTTTTAAAATAAGGACAAGGATTTTAAAAGCATCGTTGAATTCAAATTCACTTGCATTTTGTTTGACAAACATGTTGCAGTGACACTGTTTTAAAATGGAATTTTAAAATACACATCCGTTCTGCCTTCAAACTCCGTATTTTTAATACAAATAAACATTTTTGAATTCATCTGTCACAGGGTTAGACTTTCGCAGGGATTTTCAATCAAATGTTCATAAGTTACATGAAAAAAAACATTGCTTATATGGCTAAACTATGACATAAAATAAGAATAGTTCGAAAAAAGAAGGGGGAGTTTCATTTTTCAAGCAGAATAAGTCATCTCTTCCAAGTTCCAACTGTCCCAATGTTAAATAAAGTAAAACATTTGGGTGAATAATACATTTTCAAAAAAGTTGTGCATCTTTCAAATTCCAACTTGCTCATTCAGGACATCTTGGCAACGATTACTCACATTCCCCAAATTCCCACCTTTCAGCATGAAATTTCCAAATGTCAACACGTTTGGCATATTTCCCTCATTATTCCACATTGCCCAAACCGAAGCCAATGACTGTCGTGCCTCTCTTTCTATTCTTCAAAACTTGGATTCATTTTCTAGCCTTTCACCTCAGCGTGAGGAGCATTCTCATGCAATTTTGGTGGTGGGGTAGGGGGGGGTGCTTCTCAGGTTGATCCTAATTGTGATCACACACTTGTATCTCCATCTGCAGCCACCATCTTTGCCTCATTGCTCCTGCGGTCGCCGACCAAGCAGGACCTCGTGGAGAAGAGGAAGGCCAGGGAGTTCTTTCAGCACTTCTTGAGCCAGAGCTCATCCACCTCGTCCTAGATGGAGGGAGGACCACATTGAAATAAAACACACAACTGTGTTCCCATATTTGAGATCATTTTGCATGTTTTTGAGGAGTTTTCAGACACATGAAAAAAGTTGGAGTATGTAGTTCATGTCAGACACTCTATGAGCGTATGTTTGTGTGATCTGTGGATTTTAATTTTTTTTTTTTTGTCAAGCCCTTTTTCAATGTTTATTTAAAATGGATATATTTTAATGATTCCTTCTGATGTACAGAGTAATTGTTTTATATATAAAGAGTTGTTGGAAAAGGACTGTTTCATGTTTTTATTCTTGACACATTAAACTCCTGTAGCAATTTACTGGAAAATCTGCATCATTTCCGACTCCAAATATAGTACAAGACAGTACTGTACTCCTTTTTCTTTGTACTGAATTTTTCAATCTTCGATGGCCTTTGGCACGATGCTGCCTCTCACAGGTCAGTCTTGGTACTACGTCAGACAGCTGTGTGGCGTGTGCTGCGCTCTTTTTCTCTCCAAATACCCGAAATGTCATTCTTTCACATGATAATTTGATGATTTTCACGCACAAAAAAATAAACACATCAAAATGTCCTTTTTTTCTGACAGTTGATAGGGTCCTGTACACTGAGGCTGTCCCTCACTAAGGGTCGGGACAGTCGGAGACGCTTTCAATAAAAATGACGAACGTGGCTTAAAGTCAGAAACCTACGATTACTCCTTCCTATGGCCACTTCAACATCTAAAAATATCAAAGGAAGTCGCCACAGTGTTTGGGATTTTATAGGCATATTCGGGGTTCTTTTTACATAAAAAAAAAGAATGAAAATAATAGCTTGTCACATTCAACTTCCGTTTCAGCTACACAATGAAACGTTTTATCTTTCAACATTTAAAGTTTTTTCTTGTAACCTTTTGACGCAGGCCGATTTGAACCTTATGAAGTACAGTGCATATAAATATCAGGCCGTTCTTAAAAGATTCAATGTAAATGTTTTGACCTAAAAAGTAAAGTGAAAATGAGTGTGCTGGTCCTGATTCTATATCGTGAGTCTATTTTTTTTTTCCGATCTCAACGTTGATTGATTTCTTTTCTGTTTCGAAATGAGTACAAACGGTGGGCGGTCGCGTCAGTCGCTGTTCCCATTTCCCACAATGCACCGGACTGCCGTTCCCACGTGACGTCGTTCGGTGTCCTGGGGAGGCTTCGCGGTGCCGAACATCCCCAAAACACGCGAGTAACCCCCCCCTCCCCCCACCACCAAAAGTGGGGTTCCCTTCAATTCAGTGCCTCGAAGGGCGCCTTCGGAGTTGAGAGTCGGGGAACGCGAGCGCGTCGCGTTGCCACACGGAAGTGTTTGAGTGCGGCAAAGACCGGAGAGAGGCTTTGAGGTCAGCTGTCGACATTTAAACGGTAAGTGGTGCGTTTGTGTGCTGGGCTGAGCTAAGCTAGCCTGTCCCCGAACGCTCGGTGAGCGCGCTCACGCCAAACCTTACGTGTCGGTGGCAAACGCAAAGATGAAGGCGCGTTCGTTCGACCCCGGAAAACCGCCGGACGAAACGCGACACATGAGCGAAAGGGAAAGAAAAGCGATTGTGATTTGTGGCAGCTCGGTAGCATTGCACCCGAGGCGGGGAGACGAATTCTGCTTCTACAGTATGGCTAGATGGACAGGAACACTTGGAGCCACCGGTGTGAGCATGTTGGGGTTGACTGCGAGATAAAACAGCACCCCCCCCCCCCCCCCCACAACAACAC
>CAAKHF010015375.1:5697-28815 GCA_901007745.1 Hippocampus kuda
AACCCCCCCCCCCCCCCCGTCACAGTCGTTTTGGATTGATTTCCATTCACCATGACATTCCTGCACACATGCCGTCCAGCCATGACAGAGCTGTCGGGAGCCGCTGATTGTCAGCAGATTTTTTTATGTGGGTTTCTTTCTTTTCTTTCTTTTTTCTTTTTTTTTTACACACGTTACGTCGTCTTATCTGCAAAAAAAAAAAAAAAACGCTAGCGTACATAGACAACTAGAGAGCGGTCTTCCTCTTGATCGAATTAGCTTTGATTGGGATTCAGCCGTGGAGATTCGGCTTGTCCTTCGTTGTTCAGCTGGGAAAATCTTTCGGTCACATTGTTTCTCGGAATCGCAATAATGCTTCTCATAATGATTTTCATCCTCATCATCATATGACGTACCTCACTTGATCAATGTTTGTCTTGAGCTTTGTTCCACTTTCTATTTAAGCGATTTCTTGATTCAGCAAATCTGAATTTGCAGTCAACATGATTCACAGTGAAATCTTGCCACCGCTTTGATGAAGAAAATAATTCCCCGCAATGAATATAAATTGGCTCGACGAAATCCAAAACAAACACAGCGAAGTGTCATCTCGCCGCACTGTCTACACACCCACGTTTCTGTGCAAAACAGACTCTTGAACAGGTGATTTGTGTTAGCATTTTTTTTTTTTTTTTTGGCATGACTTCACAGATGACGTGTGTACCGTTTGAGTCATATTCAACCTGCCAAACCTTCAGGATGTCATGACGGGCATAGGGAGGGAATCTGGCGTGTTGGCGGCTTTGAAGAGGATGTTTTTCGGAGTCGCCTAAACTCTAAATTGGGATTTCGAAATGACGGATTCTAAATAAAGACCGTGGAATGGATCTATTCCAGGAATAGTCTGCCGCCGTCATGTCCTGGCTCTGCCGCACAAAAACCACATGCACATGTTTAATTTTTGAAGAAAGAAAGAAAGAAAGAAAGAAAGAAAGAAAGAAAGAAAGAAAGAAAGAAAGAAAGAAAGAAAGAAAGAAAGAAAGAGAAAGAGCGGAAGTGTGTGTCTTCGCTTGACGCGCAGGTGATCTCCATCTGTGCTGGAGCAGCTTTAGGAGGAGAAAGGGTGGAGTCACTGAGTGTTGCAGGGACGTTGCGGGTCGACATTGCCGTTAAGACCATTTTACTCTCGGAGATAAACGTCTCTTTGCTATGTTGTTGTTGTTGTTTCATGTCGTGATGGTAATTTTAAGGCCACAGCCTTCCATCCATCCTTTTCCGGTTCCGCTTTATCCTCACAAGGGTCGCGGGGGGGTGCTGAAGCCTATCCCAGCCGTCTTCGGGCAGTAGGCGGGGTACACCCTGAACCGGTTGCCAGCCAATCGCAGGGCACACAGACGAGGTCCCAACCAGGGACCTCTTTGGGCAGATCAACGTTGACTGGACCAAACCGTCCGATGGCCTGAGGGTACTCTCTCTTTCCAAAGCTGTGGAGTCTTTCTCCCTGTGAATGCTCAATTGCCTTGTGGCAAGGAAGATGGAGGGCTTTGGGTTGGGGGAGAGGGCGTGGAGGGGGGGGGCACGGGTGTTACAGTGCCCTCATATTTCCTTTTGATGTCGCGGGAATGTGACGGATCTAGCCAGGCAATGTCTCGCAGCGTGGAATCACTAACCCGGGCTTACCTAACCGGATTTGGTCGGACCGCTCGGGTGTCCTCGGCTCATGCCCTCAGCGCGACTGTGGAGGATCCCCGTTATCGGGATATTGAGAACACTGCCTTTACCAACAAGCATCCATGTACACGCTGGATGGACTTAAGAGCGACGGTCCTCGACCCACCAGTAACAGGTCCGTGGGCCAAAAAAACTAGTTTGTGGATCAGCGCAGTTTGAAAGAAGTGTTATCGTGGAAAATTCTTTGCTTCCACTTTTCAAACTGTCCACTTCAGTCATGTCGTATCGTTGAAAATAAGTCTTGAGAATGTAAATGTAGACATAGTAGATGATTGTCATGGCGAATATGAAGAGGTCCCTGGAAAAATGTCTCCCTTTAAGGGGGTCCCGGAACTCTAAAAGGCTGAGGAGCCCTTAGTGGAGAGGGCAGCTTCCAAAGGTCTTCGGTATGCTTGAAAAAGCAGCTGGATTGCACGTGATCGTAAGCGCTCAGTAATTCTCCGGCTGGATGATCTTAATAAAGCAAGCGAGTCGCGGTGACATTGATGTCATCTGCAGTGCAGCTTTTACTGAGCGGCGTAAAGATGTGCGTTGCGCCAAGGGGACCTCACACACGAGAAACACTTGGCCCTTTTCAAAGGCTTTGTAGTGCCGCCATAGTTCGGCTCTTTCTTTTTTTTTTTTTTCTAAACAGCGCCATTAACGCCTGGGCTTCCACTCCACACCCGCTCCATATGTACGGCTGTAATGACGCCATGTGCTTGCAATCACCTTATCTGCGCCTTTCATGCGGTGAAATGATGCTCGGCGTTCGGACGTACTGTGAGCGTCTCTTTTTTTTTTTATATGAGAAACAGAAGTCGAGCTCTGGCGATATACTGTAACTAGAGGGGGATTTATTTCTGAGTGCTTCTGGATTCATAGTTCAGCCTCCAGGCCAACAGGGGGCACTATATGCAATAGGATGTTAACGTTTGAAAGACAGTTTGAGATGGAAGTGAAGGTGAACTTCGTGTAATTGTGTGAAGATTTACACGGTATTCTGCATCACAAGACTTGAAATGAGTGTTTCCAAATTTAATTTGTCTTTCTTGTACTTACTCAACCGATTCACACCACGAGAGCTTGAAAGTGGCAGCTCATTTGTGGGATATCGGGCAAAGGCGACAACGGAATTGCTATTTTTCATTTTTGTTTCCTGTCGTGTATTCATTTGTCGGGAAAATGCATCAATTTGATCAGAAAGTGTCGACAATTTGGTGCTTCTCCAATTTTGGGTTGTTGGCGCAGGTCCGTGTTTTATAGAATTTTGTTTTAAGGACATTTGATTTTTATATTTCGAAAATATCTTGTGGAGGAGCGGGGCGGGGAAGCCATGAAAAGTTTTGATGGATTCAGATGAACATGGGAATATTTTTGAGAACGTATTTTTTCCCCGCATGAAAGCGTATGAACATTAGCGACTGATTCTGTGGCCGAACTGCACTCAAATGGCAGAAGTGGTCAATATTTAAATCAAGAAACTTGCATCTCCGGCTTGGAAATTGGACGGCCCACAACAGAATCCCAACCAAAAAAGTGTTAAGTTTCGTTCATTGTCTCTGCTGTGATGATGACAGGAAGACACCGACTTGAACCGAGTTTGTGGTTGTGTTTCGGAATCGGATGCGGCTGAACCAAATGGGGTGCTCGGCGCTCGCCTGGAGTCAGTCAGTCGGCCAGCAGGTCAGTCGGGCCACACCTGCTCATGGGGCTTCACTCGGCACATGCGGTGGAGCTGATCCTCCAGGGTCAGTCGAGAGGCCTCGCCAAGCTCGTCACTAATTCCCCCGTTCTGTTTTTCGAGGCTCCGGTGCCGACTTCCTAATCAGAAACAGAGTCATGTCCTGCCTCTGTTACGGCTCCGATACTACCTCTGAAGTCGGGTAATAGCCGAGGCGAATTTGTACCTCCATTCTCTGTCGGTGATGATAATACTGAACAGCCATGCGCCGCCGCCGCGACATTTCCTTACACGCAGTCGGCTTCCCACATCTGCTCCAACTTTGATCCTGCCTCGGATGATGGAAAATTGCCAGGTCTGCTTTGTACCGCGTTCCATGTCGATGTGGTTATAGTGGAAAAGCGACAAAGAATTATGGGATACCCTGCACCTCTTATACTGCACTGATACTACCTTTGTATGGGAAAAAAACAGGCAATAAAAAAAAAAAAACGGACTCATCAAAAAAAAGGGACAATGAATTCAAACGTGCCACGTTAGCTGCGCTGAAGTTAGCCATAGCAACCGCAACACTAGCATGCATCAAAAGTTTTGAATCGGGTTAAGCTTTACGGCAAGCATTTAAGCACAACATTCCCTCATACCGCCAATCAACTGAGTAAAAAGATGAATAGCTGCCACATGGTGGGCCACAGTTTTTTGGGGGTGGGGTGGGGGGCGAGGGGGCTTGACAATGAGACCACAGGAGTGAAACATGGGTGCAAACGCCGCCGGCTGTGTCCAGGATTGGCCGATGCATCAACAGAGCCCACTTTGTTCGCCGGGCGAAGAAGCGAGCGCTATGATCAATAGCCGCTCTGTGGCATGAAGTGAGATGGTCAGCGCTCTTCATCCCTTCTCCTCCTCCTCCTCCTCCTCCTCCTCCTCCTCCTCGTCTTTGCTGTTTCATATTTCTTCAGAAGCTCATTATTTCTTTCTGCTGTGGGTGCATGCATGTATCTGACAGCGCTGAAATATTAATGGTCCCCAGTGTAGGAGGTTGGTAAAGTAGACCTGCATAGTTACAGTACAAAGAGGAAGGATGATGTTGGGGGGGAGGGGGGGGGGTCATGAGCCAAGCTGTTCATTGAAAGGAAGGCTTTAGCTTTTTTTTTTTTTTTTTTGAGCTAAATATCAACACACCCTTGAATACAACCATTGCCTCTTAGGATGAGCACATTCAGCAATGTGACAAAATTATCGTCATTTGCTTCGGGTAATCAAATTTGCATCATAGATGCCATAGACTGACAACAGGCCAAAGTTCACTTTATGTAACTGACATTTACTTATTTTTTTTTGCTCACATTTTTTTTTGTCCAAACACTTCCAAGTCATAGACATGAAGCGACTGAATTAAAATAATAATAATAATAATAATAACCTCCCCCCCCAAAAAAACGTCCTTAAGATGCTAAGAAAGTAATCCATCATCCACCGTCGGTAACCTCAAAATGTCCTATCTGTCGTAAATGGAGAACCTCCCCGCACTTGATTAATCCCAAGAAAATCGAAATTAGCCCAAGCATCAGGAACCAAGATCGATTTTATGTTTTATGTGGTTAGCTTTTATTTTATTTTATTTTTTATTTATGTGTGTTTTTAAAAATTTTTTGAAATGACAGGCCAAAGTGGTTTTCTGGGTACCATAAATTTCAGTTTGTTTTTCAGCCGAAGTGTAACCATATTGCGATCTCTCCAGTTTGGGAATCCCCTCTTTCGTGGATACAGGGCGTATTTTGGTCAGCATAAGTTATTCGTTTCAGTTTTAATGGTAGTTATAATGACTAAATGTAATCATAAAAATAGATGATAAAACCAAAAAAATCGAAGCGAGACCCGTTCACAGGGTTACCTGCCAACCGCCCAAAGTCAGCTGGAACAGGCTCCTGCACCGCCGCAATCCTAGCGAGGATAAGCGATACAGAGAAATGGATGGATGGGTGGATTTGTATGGCGCTTTTCTCAATGCTCAAAGACGCTTTGCAAACAGTGTGCGCGCACAAACAAACAGAGAGGCAAAAGGCAGTTAACGTTAACAGTAAGGGGAGGGGCGGGGGGCAGGGAGGGGCGTAAGATCAGATGTTGTAGGCCACCTTGAACAGTTGGGATTTGACAACATCGTAAGTCCGACATAGGGCGGAACAATTCGTCAAATTGCAAAAGCTGCACCGCTTAAAAGAGTTTATTTGGTCAGTTCGCAATTCTAACTGAAAGTGGATCAACCGTCTTTCAGATTCATTCATGGGTCATTTGCCGGTATATTTTAGCATTAGGCTAACCTATAAGAACCAAAATATACGTGTTAAATCTGATACTGTTTGTTGGAATACAGCTTCACTGGTTGCTTGCGTTTGTTTAAAAAAAAAAAAATACACGGGGAGAGAACCTTGGAAAAATAATTGCCGATTAAATTGCAATACGGTTCGGCTTTACTCTCGCCCATGAAAAGCCGCCCTGTGAATTTGAAGGACCGAGTCACTTTTACGTTGCTGCGTTGTTATGATTTGACAACAGGCCGAAGTGCATTTTGGGTAGCATAAATATTAGCTCAAAATGGAATTATATTTCATATGTCTATTTTGTTTGAAAAAAAAAGAACAATAGAATGCATCACAGTTGGTGAATCACTGCTTTTAACAGCTGGTCAAAGGGCACACGTGGTGGTGGAGAGGCCATGCCACACAACGCTGTGGGATGACAAAAGGGGCGAGTTCTCTCTGCTGTCGCTTCACTTTGTGTGGTCTCGCCCAAAAGAAAAAAAAAGCTGCCCTTTGACTGTGCGGGGGGGAAACAAAGACAAGAAGCCTGTCTTCAATTTTTCGGGAACCCCATAAAAAGTTTGTCGCTCCTTTCATATCGGCAGCGCAATTGAAAACAAATGTCGCCCCTTCCTCCCCTTTTTTGAACCGGCCAATTATAGAGTTGCGAAAATAGGAATCATTCGACAGATCACCCCCCCCCCCACCCCAACCATGCTTCTTGCCGCTTTCTTCCTTGCTCACTTTTTTCCTTTCACCTCCTCCTCTTCCTCTCCTTGTTTTTGAAGCAACCACGATGGTGGTGGGGGGAGGGAGGGGGGGCACCGATGTCAAAGTCAAAACCAAGAGCATTAAGAAAACTGGCGAAATGCAATACAGCTGCAATCCGACATGACGCTAGAAAATAGGGCTGAGGAGCAGAAAGCCTCTCTCCCGTATTCCCAGGGCGCGCAACTGCTCCCGGCCTTGGCTTTGATCTCTTCAAAGCCGACTGCCTCCTACTAGATGGAGAGTCTTGGCTGCGCGAGCGAATGCCGAAGAGGCAGGGGAGGGGTGGGGGGGGGGGTTCTTTAGCAAAAGGGGGGCCTTAGTATCATTCCCCCCCCCCTTTCTGAGGCTGAAATCCATCATGGTTCCGAGGCAATTACAGTCAAACGCTACGTCGTTATTTGCTTAAAAACTTACCTATTTGCTGTTTTGGTACCCAAGCCAAAGTCATAAAAGTATGACTTTGGCACTATGTCGTCGTTGTTCTTTTTAGCTTGAAATCATTGATGGCGATTTTTCACCTGTAATTTTCAAGTCCTGTTTTATCGGTGGTACTTGAAGGCACCACGTGCTCGGTCATACCAAGCCGGCCTGCAAGTCATGAAAATACGTGTATAATGGACGCCCAAAGAAATGCATTTCGGGGGAAAAAAAAATCAAATATCGTTGCATAAATACAAAAACAATTCTTCAAAAATGGAATGACGGATCAATCAACCAACCCCTCCCCAGCCCGTAGGGAATCTACAAATATGCAAATCTGCAGGTGCCGAACTACGGGTATGCCGGGGTTGAGTGTACTTCTTTAGCCCACGTATGCCGTACTGTATTTAAGCTAGTATGCTAACTAACACTACTGATAAAGCCCTATGGGAAGGTGTTTTATTTGTGTTGAATAATGGAACTCCTTTGTAACATTCATTTATGGAACATGGGTTCAAGATTGTGTACATGCTAGCGGTATGATTTCCATGCTTTGCTTATTTTTATTTGTCTGTGTTCTTACACAGACATGCTAAAATAAATCTAAACGGAATAACAGTCTCCATTTGAAATGCTTTGTCCCTATATAGCACGTAATTCTACCCGGGCCCGGATTAGTGACTCCTGTAACCTGTAATCTGGGAGACGCACCAGGGTTTGGCGGCATTGGGAGACACCAGGAACAGACACTTGAGGGGAGAGGTGGGGTTCGGTGGGGGGAAGCTGTCATACAGCGCAGCAGAAAATGGCACCACAATACGAGCGATTACACTTGCAGCGATACACGTTTATGGCGCGGAGCGAGGCCACGCTGTGCGCTCATGAAACGTGTTGCCTTTTGTGTTGTAACCCCATGTGGTTTATGTCACTCATTCCCAATCACCATATGAGTGTGTAAGAGATCATTACATTGTTAAAAAATATATAATAATAATAATAAAAAAGTTGTGTGAACTCAAAATTTCAAGTCAATCAACTTTGATGAAATTTTAAGTTCAGCTCTACCTTTGTTAAGTTTTGCTGCTGTGCAACATTTCCTGCATCTCACAACAAATAAGATTTTATTTACAAAACGGCTGCCCTTTTTATTGACCCGAGCCTTAAAGATATACATTCAGTAAAAACAAATTGCTTCCTCTGTGGCGCTAACAACGTCGACATAGATGTCAGCAATTTATGTTTTAAAGTTTTTCTAATTTAAATTACTGCAAAAAATGGCTAGCTGTCTTGCTAGCTGGTTCGCCAGCTAGATCGATAGATATGTCGAGCTAGCTGGTTAGCTAGCTAGCTAGCTAGATAGATAGACATGTCTGTGTGTGTTTTGCAGTTAAATGTGCCACAGGAAATGGTCTGCTGATCATATTGACTACAAATGAAGTTTCTTTGTTCATCTATCAATGCCATTGACGTAGAGTGACAGGCAGGACAGTGAAATGCTCTTACCCGAGATGTTAGATGTTGCAATTCACTTGTGTATCCTCCTTAAGCCTTACCAGACCCAACCACCTTCTTCTCTCCCCCCCCCCCGCCACACACACACACACACTTTAAACACATTTTTTTCCATCTATTTTAACATGGAAAAAAAACTTAAAGTCTAAAACATGTTGGATAGTGTGTGTGTTATAATGCCTGGAAAAAGCAGGGCCTGGTGGGGTGTAGTGTAACATAGTCGAATATCTGTGTGAGTGTCTGGGCGTGAGCTGTGGCCGACAGCAGCTGCTATGTGACTGTGCTCATTGTGTTTATGTGCTCTTGGTGTTCGATAAACAGCTGGAAAGTGCATAGGCAACTGTGGCTCCCCTTTCCCACATGTGAGGGCATTACAATGCGTCTTCTCTAAAAGAAATGTGTGAAAGACAGACACGTTTCACAAATACAGGATATAGTGGGAGTGCGAATGATGAACCGTGATAGCGGTGCATCATTTTATTAGCAGACACATTTTGTTTGGTGACGTGCCATGAGGTTTTTGTCATGTAAAATGTGCGTTGTGGCTCACTAAAGATTGCGGAATGTTGCATTATGTCACATATTTGCGGGCCTGTTCCCCAACCAATGCTCGCCACCACCTACTGCAACCTTTCACTGCCTTGCACCCCCCCCCCCCATGCCCCTCTCTATCCTCCACTGTCATATCTCTATCCCTCATGCCCCAACGCAGTCGGATCCCAAATGCAAGCTTGGCCAAGTTTCCTGCCTTAGGCGCCCAATTTACTATGGCTGGAGTGCGGTGGGAGGGGGGTGGGGGGGGAGACAAGTTGGAGGGGAAAGCGAAGCAGCTTTGATTGTTTCGCATCTCCATTGTGTCTTCTCACACTGCAGCGTTGTGTCACTTAATGACTGAAAACACTCCAAAACATTGGAACACACTATTGTCATTGCTTTCGATGCTCAAAATGCTTGTCTTGCGCATGACATTGCCGCCAATATATTCATAGTTCAAATGCTGAATTTGCCCCACATTATTAACCTGAAACACTTTCACATCATTTCAAACTAATTTCACATTACCATCCTTAAAAATAAACAAGTTACAGATCAATTGATTTTAAAAATGTACACGAAGTGCAAGGACGCTGGTGCTATGTCATTTTTTTTACTCAATGACTTGTACTGAAGAGACTCAAATTGTTTTAAAGTTTACAATATATCGGAAAGGACTCTTCAGGCCCTAGTTTCGTGAAAGCCAAGCAGCAGGAGAGATGCTGGAGTTCATGCAGGAGATGGGCACGTGTCAAGTATGTTTACATCATCCGCAAGTGGCGATCTTGCACTTCATTTAAAGCTGGCAGCTGTGAAGTGGGCACTTCAAGACTGCCTTCCACCCCCGGTCTCATGTCCGTGTGTGACCAGGGCCGCAACTCAGACCCGCTTTTATTTGGTCTATTGTGTCGTCTCCCCTCTGTCATCAAATTGTCTCGTGCTCGGGGGGGGTGTAATAGAAAACACCCTCAGTCCACCGGAAGGTCCAGAAAGACATTGCACAGTCTGCCAAATTCTCAAACACAATAAATTAGACTTGCCACGGCACATAAGTAAAGATGTACCAGTTTTCACGCCAAGTACAAATGCGTCTGTTTACAACAATAGAGCCCTAAATCTTTAGCTCGGCTGTTACTGTACATTATGCTGGCAGGGGATCAGCTGTTAGCTTCCACCACTGCTAATAACGATTCAGCCTGCTCAATGTTGCTTCGTGTAATTTTACATATGTCACATTTACGACGTTGTGACGTCATGCGCCTTCGATTCAAATCGGAAACCTCGATTGGATGTGTGGCTTTGAGGCCATGCCATGACATCATTGCCTCATCGTTCGTTTTCTGTGATGAAATTGCAGAAAAACACAACTTTGGGTTGGGCTTGAATAACATTAACACAATAAACAGAAATAAAAATGAGTAAGATGATGTTTTTGGCACCCGAGCATTAGAGCGAATGCTCGTTTCTCGCCATTCACACACTTGAGTTGCGTTTGTTGGAAATAACTGATCTTTTTCTGCTCCCCCTCTGTGCTCGCTGATGTCACCGGCATGAGAACAAGACCTTGTTTTTTTTTTTTTTTCCCCCTCAGCAGTCACTTGATGCAGGATGATGAAACCCACTTAGATATCTAGCAAGAATATATTAGTTCCTCTGACGAGCTCGCCTAGCGCGCCGTGTTTCTTTTGATCATCGAGCTGCTCTCTCGCTCTCTCCGGCTGATGGAAGGCACTCGCTTTCCTCGCGGGATCCGCGCATTAAATAAATTAGCTATACTGTCCTATTATGATCAGGGCCTGAGTTGAAACAAAGCCGAAGAGGAAGCGGGCCGTGGCTTGAAAAAAAAATATATATAAAGGTGAGCCGCTGAATGTATTTACGTGGCATCAAGGGAAAACGGCATCCGTCTCAGCGGGGAGTCTTCAAACCCACCGGGGGTCATAAACTTGGCTCAGGGAAGGGGAGTGTAGGCAGGTGAAGCTTTTTATGTCCCGCGATGGCGAGGCATCACACAGGCGCCCTTCACTTTGAGCTGACCGTCATCAAACAACGCATCAAACCCAGCGGATCAATCCACCCCTCATCTGTACCTGAGATGAAAGCTGTTGAAATGTATGCGACCGCTGCGCCCCGCTGACAGCCTCCATCATTACAAACAGCCAATCGGCTACTTTAAAAGTTAACCCACAAAACAACGCCAAATTGCCTGCAAGGTATCCTCGGCTTTGACAGAGGCAGGCATGTTACCAAATTGTGAAACGAAAAGCCATAGTGGTCACTGAAACCCAGTTGAATGTGACACAATAATACATAAAAATGGATTGAAAATGAAGTCATGACAATCAGGCGTGGCTGTATTTTTCATAGCCCATCAGAATTATTATTTTTTTGTCCGGTGCCTGATAGAGCACAGCAGCCCCAGAAGATAATTGAGACCAAGCCTTTGACACTGGGCAGAAAGGAGTAGTCAAGTCAAAAATGTTCCTGACAATATGTTTTATGCGTCTCCACGAGACTAAACAGGATATTTGGATTAATATTGCACATGTGGGATATGAATTAAGCAGAAAAATCCATCCAATTTTATCCATCTCAGGGGGGTGGCCGTTTTGGCTCGTACTTGAATGAAAACAACGTCACAGTGCCCAAGGGCTCAGGCACCGTCATGGCTCGCCTGTTTTCTAGGTCTGATCATGTGACATTCACAAGCTGAGCCCTTAGGCACTATGATGTAATTTTCAGTGCAAAAAAAAACCCAAAAAAAACCATTTTGGTTGTGGATTTTTTTTGTCCTAGTTTTAGAATTGATGTGGTTTTGCCAGTGACAAGGATGCAGGTGCGCACGGCACGTTTTGTATCTATGGCATCAGGTGCAGCAGCCTTACTGCGACATACGACCGGGCTTAAGGACTTTGTTTTGTGCTCCCAAAATCCAAAATTAGCATCTCTTTACAACTATCAGGAGGGTGGGGGATAAGCAGACGTTGTCCTCCACCGCGTCATACACGCTCATTGTTTTGTTTGCATTGAAGCTCGCACACAGACAACAAAAAGCGATCGCAAAGCGAATTGACAAGGGGCAGGGTCCTCGCGTGTTCGGCTGAACTCCTTGAAGAGCTTCTTGAGGTTGGCGGAGAATCAGAAAAGCCGTTTTTTTTAGGCTGTGGGGAGGTGAGGGGGGGTCGGATCTGAATAGACTTTTTTTTTTTAAATTCACATGCTAGCAGGGACCCTGAAAGTGTATGGTCTGATTAAGGGCTAATACCAGGCTGAAAGGCAGATGTTGGACGTCTTTACCACCTAATCCCCTAAAACACACCCAAAGAGTGGGTTTGACGGTATTGTTCCAGTCCATCATGTGAATAAGTCCAAAGGTGTGCCAAGTGATCCGCCATCATGAATATTGCTTAGCAATGCACCTTCAACTTCGTCTTATTATCATGATCACAAAAACGACACAAAAAAGCAAAGTGCATGAGATATAAAAAGACTAAGTTATATCAGAACTGAACAGTAACAGTAGTGAAATGAGTCATTTGAGGCTAAGTGAGTGTGCCTTCAGGTGAAAAGACGTATTTTTTTGGTCTGTGACTTTCGGGGGGTGGCAAGGTCAGGCATCTGAGGGGCACTGCGTGACCTGCCCCAACAGACGCAACCCCCGCATGGTATGTCTGATCCCTTTGTGATTCACCCGTGAAGACGACGTGCTCCCTGAGCCGCCGATATTTTTGTCGCTTCTATTCTGGCTCGTCATGTGAGTGGGAGAGCATCCGTCGGAAAACTAGGTCAATATCGTCTCTCGTTGCAAAAGCGCCCCGCCCCAACCCGCCATCCGTCCCTCTCGCCCCCCCTCTCCCATCCGTTGAAATATGCTCACAGCCAACTCTAGTCTTACCCTTTCCTCTCCAAAGGTGTATTGTGTAATGTAGCTTAGTCCCGCGCTGTCCTCTCCACAGGTAGAGTCACATAAAGAGACCCCCGCCAGACTCGGTTTTTCCCACTCCGTCAGCGCTGAGCTCCCAAATCCAAAGTGACAGCCATTCATGCTGAGAATATACCTGGGCACGAGCTGAGACTCGAGGGAAGTGAGGCTGCAGGGTTGTGGGGGTGCGCGATATCTAGGTGTCGCAGGCAAATCCGCTCTTGTTTGGCTCATACGAGGCAGCCTCGCTCGCGACGCTTTTGTTATTGGGAGAATGCTAGCACGTTAATTAGCTTGTGCTCGCCGGTTTGATTTCCATGTGAACTTGGAGAGGTAAATACAAATTTCGCATCAAACAACAAACAACAATTTCCATTTTCGTCACATATGATGTACTTTTACATTAAAATAATGGGGATAACATGTTATTTTATTTTATTTTGATTTAAACAATTTCATGAATTCATTCTTAAAGCTTAAAAGCCCTTCATTAAACAATAACCAACCTGTGTTGTGATCTTGGGGGGAAAAAATGTAAACACATAAAATGTTATGAACAATAAATGTTTTATTCTTAAGAAAATGTTGTATTGTAAAATAATATTCCTATTTTTTTATTATTTTAATCTTAAATCAAATTTTAAAATATATATGTTTTATTATTTGTATATATTAAAATCATACAATTCAAATTACATTTACTAGTATGGTTATGAAGTAATCTTGTATTTTAAAAATTATTATTTTATTGAATGTGTAAAAAGTATTTAAAATTTTCTAAGTATTATTATTTTTATTGTTATTATGATATCATTTTTAAATTCATTAGTTTTTATTTCACAACAAATGTAAAAAAAAAATTTCATGCTTTTTTCATTATTAGGTACTTGTAATTCTTTTTATTTTAATGTGTAAAATAACCACTTCAAAATTGGGAAAAAAATTGTTACAAATTACATTTTTCCTCTTTTCTGGTTTACTGTCAAAACACTTGGTTCTGATTGTGCGAAGGCTAGCACGCTAGTTTGCTGGTGCTGCCATTTTTATTGTGGTGCACCTCTCGGGGCCTCGTTCAACGCGTACGTCGTTGCCACAAGCTCACTCAGCCTTGCTGCTAATGATAAATCATGCAATGTTTCTATAAATAACGGCAACTGAATCAGGGGAGAAAACTCCAATGCGCTCCAAACATTTCCCTCCGCCGTGCACGTGGTCGAGCTTTGCGGAGGAGATCCAATTTAAAGCTCCCAGATTAACATTCCCCGTGCTTGAAAACAGGCACTGGATCGCGGCAATTAGCTATTGATGCGGCCTAAATGCAGCTAGCGCCCCCCCTGAGATGTTCGGCTGTTTCATATTGCACTCCTGTATGATCTTGAGCACATTCCCTCTGCTTGTTTTCCGCCATTGTTTGACATGCTCAATGCATGCGACGCTGACTGAATGCGGTGTTCCGACAAAACCACCAAGCCCAAAGTAGACGGAAGCCAGCAGTCTAGACTGGGTTTCGTCTTTTACCCTTTAATTTGCCAAAAACCAAAACAAATTGAAGTGGTGCTTACAGTTCTATAGAAGAACCCTTTATGATATAACATGGAGCAACTATATATTACTCCATAAAATAAAACGAAAAAACAAAACAAAAAAAAAAGGCAAAATGCCATGCCCAAACTTGTTTAAAAAAAACAACAAACTGCTAAATTATGGACAGCATGAGTACTACTGCTACTATTACTTGTACTACTACCACCACTGTTGCTAGTTACTATTTAGTTAAACTACAAAATTGCAATTTACTCCAGAGAAAATTGTTTACTTTTTAGTTTGCTAGCTAGCTTGGTATTTGGCGTTAAAACTATGAAGTTATGCAAAACAATAAACAGAGCAGTTTATTCGTGAACTAGCTAGATAAGTATTTTTACTTGAAATAGTATTTCATTAGTAGTTACAGTAGTAGAATATGACTCAAAAATAGTTAAAGTATTTACGTACACTGCAAAATTACAATACAGTATACAGTATGCTATGCGGAAATGAGCATTTTAGCTTGCTAGCTAGCAAGTTGGTTAGTTTTAAATACAGTATATGCAACAAGTGTTTCCTGTTGTCAGCCCAACACCTGCCTGAGTATGTTTTAATGTATTGGAAACAAAATTATAACAAAATTATTGTTGATATGTATCCATAAATGTATGTGTTTCACGATTTGATTTGTTAGCAGGGTTGCTAACTACGTGTGTTTACCACAATGCTAACAATTTGGAGCACTGCTAACCACATTAAAGGGGCTCGCTTTTCACTTTTGATCCAAACCACATGTACAGAACAATAAATAATTTTGAGGGTTATTTTTTGTTTTGCTTTTCTGAATTAAAAACCTTCTTTGATATTTAGCTATGGTTTTAGTTAGTGTGTCCCAAAGCTAACAGCGCTTTGTATCTTTTATTGGACAAATGAGTGTCCGTAGGTGTGTGGTCCGCTTTTTGGTATTTAAGTGTGAGCTTGCGTACTATGTCGATGGCGGCACTGGAGCCCAATGTTTGGCCTTTTCCGTGCTTCCTTTGATGTGACTGGGCACCGCTGTGATAATAAGGCCCGTGCCCCGCCACACGGTGAACGTCCCGCAGTCCACCCTCGGTTCCTGCCAGACCACCACACATGCCGCCCCTCCCTAAAGCCCACTCGCAACACTCAAGCGTTGGCCAACTTCCACACGGTGCTTGAGCAGTGTGCACACCGCCACCATCTTTAACGTTGCACTCCAGAGCTGGCCGAAAGAACAACCCTCTTTGGACCTACTCAGCTCCCCACAAACATGAAGGTCCCCGTTTACTGAAATAAAATGATTAAAAAAAAATTTAATTAGTCATATGAGAAAGAAAACGGAGGCGATGGTTGAAGGACACTGGGATGGAACCAGGAGTGCAGAACATTCGAAGAGAGAAAATAAAAATAATACATTTTCTACAATGTGAGTCAAACAATTTTTATCTCATGTGATGATGTTTTATTTTATTCTTTCTGCATATATAGTCTAATGTATTTTATTGGAAGGGGATTTATTTGAATAGAGAAAATCTATGTTTATTTGAAAGGCATTGGGAAGGTTTTTTTTAACCCAAATTCTTAAAAAAAAACCAAAATCTTTCTGCATTTCAATTGATATTTTTCAAATAATGTATTTCTTCTCTTTAAAGACTCACTTGTCAACTCACTGTGATTTCACATGAACCAGTTGGAATATTTGTACCATTCCATCTCTGTACCCCGAAGTTAGTCCCCCCCCCCTTTTTTTTTTAAGAAGCTCTGTGACATCTAAAAATTAAGAGTGGAAACACTGTTTTGAGAAAGCGGATTGAGCCTTTTTTTTTTTTTTTCATCTAGGCCAGGCACATTACACACAAATTCTCCTCGTTGAGCTCATCGGTGCCACAGACAGAAAGAGAGAGCGATGGAAGCACGCTCGGTTTGCTTGGAGCGCACGCGCTTCCTGCCAGCTGGAGGATGATGGGTAATCCATCTCGTGCTGTTGGAGACACTCGGCTGTTAATAGCGCCTTTGTGCTGGCGTGTAGACTCATTCAAGGCGTGCCGTGGAGCGTGACCGCGTTTGACACTCCTACGCCGAGTGTAACACGCCACTGCTTTTCAAGCTGTGGAGTCGGGGCCTGAAATGTATCATACGTTACACAGTTGTGGTGCTACGTCCAACAATACTGTAATAGCATTGCAGTAACGCTGTTGGCTGAGCTTGCTATTGTGTAAATCATACTCATTTTCGGTTGCCATGAGTGTCTGCATCATCCAATGGCACCAATGGCACCTTGGGTTTCCTTCCATTCATTCCGTCCTCAAATTACTTGTATTTAAAATTATTTTTTTTAAAAATATATCTCGGTACTACTGTAAAACAAAATGAACCATAATTAAAGCAAATGGAAATAATTTTTTTTTTAAATAAATTGGAATAACTATGTATTGGGACAAACCAAAAGCGCCCCCCCTCCAAAAAAAAAAAAAACAACAACAACAACAAACATTGCACAATACACTATATTACAATGTACACAAAAACGTTGTCGATTAACGTTTTACTCCCTGGTATTTTTCCTCTGGATCGTTGTTTTTTTTATAGTTGATCTTTAACCCATTCAATACTTTTCAAAATTGTTATTTGGTTTAAAAAAAAAAAACAATATGTATCAGTATTGACTGATACGAACCACTTGTATCATGATACATTTCACAGCCATGTCACTCAGCAACCAGTAATACAGCTGTCCATTTTTATTGCATTAATGTAGTTTTTTTTTTTTAAAGTTGCCCAAAGATTCACACCTTTATATACTTTACAGTCATGCTGTTGACTATTATTGTTTCTTACATAAAGACTCCTGTACAGTTGGCCCTGCAGAATCTCCCCGCTCGCTGTTTCTCGTTCGATTCCATCCGATGATACATTTTAGTCGTAAATTTGAGTCTCATGAAAGGCCATCCTGAGCTGTAAAAGTTAGTCAAACATATTACAGAAAATCCAAATCACTCTTGGGAGTTTATGACTTGATCCTTCATCCCCTTTTATATGTTGTCTACTTTTTTTTTTCCCTCTCCAACTGGCCTCGGCCTTGAGTGTCAGCGCTTCCCTTTAGCGTCAACTCTTGACTAGCGTGCAGGATTTACGATTAAAATGCAGAGCGAGGGAGAGAGAGAGAGAGAGAGAGAGAGAGGCAGGAGATCAGGGGGTGTCTTCACAGATGTAAATTTGTCTCCAGGGCAGGCTTTTCCTGTTATTCGTAGCCTCCTCCGCACGGGTCCCAACGCTCGGCTCTGCTTGTTCCACTCATTACCCCCCCGGGCTTGTGGCGCTCCTCCGCACCTCGCTTGCGGCGGGGCTTTCTTCTCCATTAATTGGGTTTGGTTACATTGAGCCCCCTGGACAAAGAGACGTCCCTGCCAAGTGATGGTTCCCTAGTTAGCCGTACGCGCCGAGCTGCCGGGGTTCAACCCGCTGCACAAAATGCTAATTGGTTATTTATTTAAGCTTCCTCAGGTTGGTCTCTACTGGTTTGCAAAGAGGGAGTGGAGGAGGGGAGGATGGGATGCTCTAGTTTTGCACCGTGTTGTCAGCGTTTCTCTGGGGGGGAACGGACACTTTCCGACCTCTGTGGATCCTAAAAAAGTCTTCCTGAAACTAAAAACAAAGCCATAAATTACATTCAATTCAATTCAACATTAAATCAACCACGTTTCCAAACATGTCAACACATGAAAAGTCAAATATTCTGGCTGTGTACTGTCTTCAATCCCAATCCAAGTGAACATTCTTTTAAGAAGAACTGACCGAAAGACTCTCGCGGCGACATCGCGCAGTCATGATAGCAGAACCAACAAAAGCAGTGATGTGGTTTTCGTCCACTTCGGGCTCTTTTAAGAGCGGACGCACGCTATTCATGTGCTGCGGTATTTCTGGGCAACGCGGGACAGTGGGGGCATTGTCGGAGTCGGTCTTGAGTTTAATTTGCAAATGAAATTCAAAAATCTCGAATTGAACTCGCATGAAGCTGCAGCAACCCCTGTTCGAAAAACCGTTGAGCACAAATCTTTCATACCGAGTTCCGCTGCAACTGCATGCCAGATGTCGAGTTTTATTTTATTTTTATACAAACCAAACAAAAGCATGTCCTGTAACCCATTAACTCAGACTCAGACACCCCCCGCCCCGCCAAACCCCCTTCAGTGCCATTTATCCACAAAGGATCCGGAAAAAGTCCCAGACTGTCGTTGTTCACTGTATGCTCGTACGTGTGCGGGCATACACTTGTTCACGCTATGAACGAGTTTCCGCAGTGTACTGTGAGACACCTGATTGCCATTTTGTCGCTTTTTTTTCCTACTCGGTAATAATGGCGTCACTAGTCGTCACCTTCCCACCAAACCCCTTTGCTGATGGTTTTGGAACCCGTTCTAACGCTAGGTCTACAGTTTTTGTCTCCAATATCATTGGCGGCTCTCAAATCTTTCCCGTGATGAGAAGTAGATTCCGAGAACTGGCGTGCTTTGGTCACGTGACCGGTGGAGATCTGTAGCATTGCGAAGTGGTTGATTGTGCCTAATCTGTGGAAGCCAAACTATACGATGGTATGTACCTCTATTTACGAACGTCTCTTCATACGAAATGTTCAAGTTACGAAACGCCTCAACAGGAAAATATTGCCTCTAGGAATTTCAAGATATGAAAGGTAAAAATCCAGTCTTGGCTGCAACTCGCAGCTCCGAGTTTCCTGAACTCAACATACTTGTAGCCGCTCTGCCATTGGCCATTACCGAGCACCTTGTTGGCATCTCATTGGCTAAGAGGGACCTCGACCAGATGTGTGTCGATCGATAAATAGATGGATTTGTGTCAAGCGGCGTCCTCGTCATTCGGCCCTCGGGCCATGAGGTTTTCCGATACTTTTACGTAAATGTGAATCACCCAGAAAAAGTGTTCACCAGTCGGGCGATCGCTTACTATGCTGCTGTATTACCATCATCAATAAACATGGGAACATATTTACAGATTCATCAGAGCAGATTGAGAAAATGCCGGCTCTATCGAAGGGCCTCGGCGTGAGGTGGGTGCGCTCATCAGGGCAGCTCCCGCGGGTTTTCCTCCATTGCATCATTTTATTGCAAGTTGACAGCAGGAACCGAGCAGCGGTTTTCCCAGCACACTCTTCTTCTTGCCAAGTGCGGAGAAGAAGCCTGTGGAGGTTATGCTGTAATTACACTTTGGGACCGATTCCGGTTTGGCGCTGAGATCACAGTGTTGACGTTCACAGTGCAAGGGTGTCAACATGCGAGAACACTGGAGTCAACAATCACAGGGCCCGACATGAAAACTTTTTTTTTTTCAATCTTTTTTTTTTGGCTATATTCATGATATGCAACTTGCAGTGATTATTTCATATTTTGTATCTTTGAACTGTATTATTGAATTATTAGTAAGGAAAAAAAATCCTGATTTTTTTCAGGATCAAAATCTATCCCTGGGGTGTAAATTCAAGACCATCGCTTATAGAAGGATTTAACCCGACACACACACACACACACACACACACACACACGCGCGCGCGCGCGCACAAACGTGTGTATACAATCGCCATTTGGTTTTGGTGAGAGCCCTGAACGCATGTCAGCTGATTACAATTTTTTTTTTCTTTTTAGCTGTCATTGGCTTGGGCCTTGATTCTATCAAAACATGTTCCCAAAGCTATGCTAACATTGTGAACAGTCTAACCAAAAGAAAAAAAAAAGAAGCAAAGTAAGCTAATGCTAACCGAAAAAATACACCTTACCAGTATTCGTATTTTTCCGCAAGAGAATGAGAGGCGAGGTGGCTAGGATTGACCAAAAAAAAAAAATTATAAAAAATAAACCCCAAAGCATTGCGTTTGGCCGGCCCTTCAGAAACAGAAGTGCTCAGATGTGGTTTTTGAAGTGAAATTCATTGTGCGGAACTGAAGCTGGCAAGGAGCCGGCTCCTTGCGGGAGCCGCTCCAAAATGTTGCAGCACGGGCAACCACACACTTGGCACACCGACTCCATTTGGGGTGGGGAAGGAAATGCTTCATTTTTTTTCCCCCTTTCTCAATCCTTTATTTTTTTTGACAGCGCAAAATTCCAGCCTTCCTTGCGCTGGTTGTTGAGCATGAATCCACGTGCACGTTCGTGCAGCGTTGGCTAACTTGCTTCTCCCTCTTCATCTCACAGCACAGCTTTTGTACCCAATTATACAATTTCTGCTGAGTGGAGGAGAAGGGGGGTAGTTTTTTTTTTTCATAATAATCACTTCCCACTTCTGTAATTTATATGCAATGAGGACTCCTCGCGCCTGCAGCGACAATGGAGTGTGCGGAAAGCATGTGAGCTGGTTCATCAACAGCCGGGGAGTTGGCGGTGGATGGCGGATTCCCATGCTGCTTGGTTGTTGGGCCCGTTTTGAAAATGAAAACGTGAAATTAGTGGCTTATCGGTACACCCCCCAATCCCAGTAATTTATCGTATTTTCCGCACTATGAGGCGCACCTAAAAGCATTCACTTTCCTCAAAAGCTGACTATGAGCCTTCTAATCCGAACCTGATATATGGATCAATATTCTGATTTCTCCGACATCGTATTTTAAATGTTCTGTCAAGCGCTTTGTTTCAGCTGCAGCGGTTGTGAAAGCTCGATAGAAATAAAGCTGTATTGTATTGTATTACCTTGAGCGCAGCTCCATCTAGTGGATGCATAAGGCAACTGCATCCACGATTGTAGCTTGTGTTCTTTACACCTTATTACGCGGGGTGCCCTGCATGTGACAACAGCCAAAAGGTCATTCATTGAAGGTGCGCCCTATTCTCCGAAGTACCTTATGGAGCGGAAAATACGGTCATCAAATTAACCGTCGTCAATGATGTTGACCTAACCCGAGCACATTCAAACAACACAGTTGCTTAACCCTCCCGTTATGTCCGTTGAACAAGAATGTTCATGGGTGGGTGTGACACGCTTTTAATATTCAAAGTACAAATTGGGCGTTTGTTGCCGCCGTATGTTCGGAGCTCCGTTGTAAAACCGAGAACCGCCTGTAACAGGTTGTGCGCCGCCGTTTTGTATTGCCCCGGCTTTTCTTGTCAATTGGCTGTTGTGGCTGCAAATGCGCACCCAAGTATCCATAAATGTGCATATTGGTCACAGAGGCCTGACCGTTTTCCTCGCTTGACTTCACCACAATAGGGCGGCCGTTTATTAACAAGCTGACTGAAATCCCATCGGACAAGCTGTAACAAAAGGGGGGCTTCCGTGCTCTGTGGGTCGGGCTCTCTCTTTTACTGTAAGGGTCGCCGTCCTCTTCCGCCTGGATCGTTTGAACAAATGTTACTGACCCAGAGCTAAAAAGATAATAATCCAGCCAATTCTTATCTTATTCCCACACCCTGACTAATGTCAGTGTAGGCGTAGCCCCTGGTGAGGGCACGTACCGGTCGCCCCCTCCTCGAGGGTTAATAGGCCTGCCCCCCGCCCCCCATCCCAAAGTGAGATTTGAGATTCCCACGCAAAGTGATTAGCCTTTCGCCTTGATGAGACAACCTTGCTCACCTGTGCGAAGATAGAAGCAGAATTCTTTTACGCAGAGTTGCGGCATAATTGAAGAAGGAATGTAGCGTTGATCAATCAAGATAACCGTGTGCTTTCACACAGCGACACATCTTCCAAAGTGATGATTTGATTTGTGATCATGTCAAGACATCGAGAGAACGACAATGTCAAACTACCGTTGCGTGCTGTCCTGACTCTGCAAGCAGTTTATTGAAAACAAACGGTGCAGCAACAATATGTAGACTGGCAACATAACAGCACTCGCGTTCATCCGGTATATCATTCATCCGATTCAGAATGACCAAGAATAGTTCTGCACTCGAGGAGTTGAAGCGTTGTTAACAATCGCACTTGTGTTCTACACGGCCTGCTGTAATATGATTGGCCGCCGCACACAGGAGGACCACATGCAGCAGCCAATCATATGCAGCTTAATAATTCAGAATAAAAAGAATTAGTAACGTCTCCTTGAACAATATAACCATCTGTCTTTGTCTCAAACTGGCCAAAGTGGAAGACGGCAGCGGAATTCAATTGATGTGGTGTGACAAAACGGATTCATTCATTTTTAATCATTATTGTATGTTTTTATCAAGTACATTATCGAGTGACATTTTTCCTCATTTCAAAAAAAAAATAAGTTTTTTTTTTGGTTTGTTTTTGTGAAAGGAAGGCGGGAACGGATTAATGGCTTTTGCATTCATTTCAATCACAAAAGACAATTTGCGATCTGGGCGTTTTGAGTTATGAGCGTGATCGTGGAATAAATTAAGATAAGAAAACCAATGGAGAAATTCCCGTTTTACAGCAGCAAAGTTATGAAAGGAAGATTAAACTCGTATCTCAAAGTACGGTTATACCTAGATGGAAATTGGCCAGTTTGACTTTGTTGTCCAATTTCGTGTTGTAGGCCATTTATACAAAACGGTGACATCATGAAAATCCGGGAAAAATGACAGATTTCATGCAAAGGGGCTTTCAATTGCTTTCAACACAACAGGATGGGAGGAGTGACTTTCAGGTATAAAACTTCTCACACTCCCCAGACAATCGTAATGGACCCTTACACACAGACAGCACGCTGCATTTTATTTTATTTATTTTTTAACAAATCAGACACAACCTCAGAAATCGGAAAATCATCTGGGTTGACTCGATCCCCC
>CAAKHF010015378.1:7498-38401 GCA_901007745.1 Hippocampus kuda
TATAATTGAGACTCTTGTATATTTTCTGGGCAGCTTAATATGCATGCTATATATATATACATATAATATATATATACACACACACACACACACACACACACACACACACACACACACACATACATACATACATACATATATGGGAAATTCAAGTGGTGTTGAATTGAACACAGGCCTGCACCAAAGCAAAACAACACTAAATGCGTTCAGAACCAAACTGAACCCCTCCAGAGAAACCAACCTACTCCAGATACTTGAATTCTGCATTTCTTATTCCCTGACAAATTATCATAAAGTCTCACTCTTTACTGCCGGATAATTACTTTTGAGGAATCCAGATTGAATTTCCGGTACAAAACTAAGGAATGTGATGAGATTACTAATCTTTTAAAATAGAGCAGGACCACATGGAGTTTGGTGAATGAAACTCTGCAGGTGCAGGCACTAGTATGAAAAGTTATTAGACACCATACCTGATACTTTTCCAAGAGCCCAAATTAGCCAAAAGATGAATAAGGTAAAGCTAAGCAGCCACCACCATGACATAATATATTAATTTTGTAGTGTTCGACACTAGCAAGGGGATCAGTTAAGTGCCCTATGATGCATGTTAGCATCAGCGCGTACCTAGCACAGTAACATACCATACCACTTTATCCATATCGCAAATTTAAGACAACAAAAGTTGGCACCAAAGTGTACAGATCACAAAGAAACAAACCTATTAACACAGTGGTGAGGGATTGTTTGCCAGTGATGTATAACACGTTTATAAGAGTAAATTAGCCAAAAGATGAAGGAGTACCTAAAGTAAAAGTAGCCACCACTATGCGTTAATATATTTCCTCCACAGATGTAGACACCAGCAAGTCGATTAGATCCCATATTAATCAGCACCACGTCAGTTACTGTTAGCCTGCAGCAAGCACAGTGGCAAGAGATTGTTTGTCGGCCATGTTTGAGCCTTTTTTCAAAAGAGCTCATATTACCAAATGATTAATAAAAGACACTAAAGCTACAATAAGGAAGATTTATGACATTATGTAATTGCTCCAAAGATGTTGATATCCGGCAGTCTTTTAGATGTCATATTAGCATTAGCATGTGACTAGCAAAGCAGCCAATTAATGTTTGACAGCCACTTTCAACAATTTTCCAAAAATTGTTTTAATTTGCAAGTGTAAATTAAACAAGAGACAAAAAATCTTAATGTAAACAGTCACACCCATGAGCTAACTTTGTGATAAGGCAGCACGTTAGCATTAGCCTAAAACTGGCAAAATTGCAACAGATTGTCAGCCATGTGTGACACTTTTCCAAAGTCCCTTTTGTTCTTTAAATTAGCTCAAAGATGAAATAAAGAAGCTAAAGCTATGTAGCCACCACCATGAGCTAATGTAGGTTGCTGTAGGCACCACATTTGTAATGTTTATATTAGCCCGTGGCTACTATAGATTGCCTGCAGTCTTTGATACTGTTCCAATATCATTTTTGTTTGCTAAATTAGCCAGAAGACAAAACAGAAGCTAAATAACACCTCAATGCAATGACCTGGCAATAGCCATTTTAGCATTAGCCTGCAGGTGGAACAACATCCAGAGATTTTTTAAATACATTTCAAATCCCTTTTTTTCTTGCTAAATCAGCCAAAATTCACAGAAAATAAGACACTATTATTGTTAGGAGCTAATGCCATCTCTGGAGAGACATTTGAATGGCATGCATGAGTGACTTTTGTGTGTTTTCCCTTCTCTCTCGGGAGACTTTCGTATTTGTCACAGGGTCTCTTGTCTTTCCAAAAATAAATGTCTATCCATTTACTATAGTGCTTATCCTCTTTATGCTTGCGGGTAAAATAGAGCCTACCAAGCTGACTTTGAGGCTATTGGCAGAGTACACCCTGGACTAGTCACCAGCTCTTGCAGTGAAAAACAGATAAAAACAAAACATCTGGCTTCTTTGAAATTTTCCATTTGAGAAACTTTGTAGACTCGGATGATGAGAAGAGGCAAATATGTACTCAAGTAAAGTGGGTGTTTGCTTATCCAAACAGTTATGTTACAACTCACCGGTATTAAATACCGCAGTGCTGATGCTTTACAATGACATGGAAGGTTACATTTTATACACTAATCACAATTTCAGAAAGTTAATAGGGTAAAACTGCAGTCGTTTCAATTGGAAAAAAAACACTCTAAAAAGAAGCAACACCTTAAAAAGGCTTTTTTTACGTGCCAAAAATGCCTGCTTCATGCCATCACTGCACAATTACACGGTACTCACAAGGGGAAGCGGTGGGTCTCGCTCCAGATGCCCGACTGTATCCTTCAGGTGCTACTGCCAGTCGCCTCACCTGCGTGACTCCAAAGGAAATGTGGAAGTTAAAGCTTGGGCATTTCCCTCTTGTACGCACCTCAGCGGAGGCATTATGACAGGCTGAAAGAGAAACAACACTTAAAGTAGGAGGACGAGATGGGAGAGGGAGGGAGGGAAACAACTATTGTGGACATTTACATAACAGAGGTTTCCATTCAATAATATTCAATAAGATGCCTGAAGTGACATGTTATTGTTCCTAACAGTTGAAAAACGAGTTACAGTTGTGTAAAAAAATCTAAAATAAAGTAAAAATACTCAGCCTGTGGCAGACAGTAAGTAGAGTTTCTAGTAATATATTTCTGCCGCTAAGCTTTTATTTTAATGCTATTCACATAATTGTGTTCTTCGGGAATGCACTATTTTTGTCTGAGGCTATTCGTGCTGCAGTATTTCCTTAAACGCTGGTTTCTCAACAGTGTTGCATTGCTGCAACTCTTTCCCTAATGCCAGTAACCCTACCTGTGAGGTGTTGTAATTGCAAGCTGTCAAGAAATGGACGGCCCTCCATGTTCTGCCGTGTTTATTGTTCCCAGCCGAAGAAATTGGGTTGGATGGTTTTTTTCAAATGGACTTTGAGGTTTGTTGTGTTTTGACCTTTTTCACAGAAATGTAACCGACTCATTGATAGCGCTTTCTGCATGTTCATCTGACTTGAATCCATAATGTTCCCACATCGCCATGGTGTTAGACTTTGGAACTAATTCCAATTATGCTGCTCAACTTTCTGTGATTGCACAACTACAGCGGTTGTAAAATCTACCTTTGAATACCCTAATTCTCTCTGCTACAACCCTCTTCATGCCGTCTATATGTACGTGTCACCTCCCACAGCGGCAAGCAAGTTGACTAAAGGGAGGGAAAGAAGCACCGCAAATGAATGTTGATGAGATTGACACATCTACTGTATATGAGCAATTTAGAGTGATAGAACAAATAAATGATGGTATAGGTAAGTATACAATTGACACGACATGAGAATCGCGAATTGGTGCCAATTTCATTTGGTACTATGCTGTAGCATTTTCCTATCTTAAAATCAATGCCTTGGTTCAAAAAAAGGCTTTTCGCACAAGATCACAATGCGGCATCAGAAAAATCGATGTAAGGAATTAATATTTAATATAATTCCATTACTCAGCTTGTTCAGAGGAGCAGCACTTTGATTTCTACTTGTAGATTTATCATCACACCAACTGCCCTCATTACATCTTTTAATCTTTGCTGAGGTCTTCCTCTTGCTCCCCTGTCTGGCAACTCCATCCTCATCAGTCATCTCTCTTCTTCCGATATACTTGACATCTTTCCCCTGGCCGTGTCCAAACGATCATAGTCTACTCTCCCTAATTCTGTCCCCAAAAATCTAACTTTGGCTGTCCCTCCGATGAGCAACTTTTTAATCCTATCAAACCCGGTCACACATAAAAAGGACCTCAACATCTTCCTTCTCGCCATCTCCAACAACTGCTTCCAGTTGTCTCTTCAGTGACACAAGTCTCTGAGCCATGCATCATGCACAGACTCCTCTGTCACATAACACACCTGACACTTTTCTTCATCCGACCCAACCTGCGTGGATCTGTACTTTTCACCTCCTTACTACATTCTACATTGCTTAAAACTGTTGGCACGGAGTATTTAAAGTCCTCCACGTTATCTGTTCTCCCTGTAGCCTCAGTGTTCCCCCTTGTTCAGTCTTACTCCAACTAATCTTTAACACTCTCCTTTCCAATGCATGAGTCCGCCTTTATAAATTCCTCCACCAACTCCCTGCTTTCAATGCAGATCAAATGTCATCTGCGAACATCATATCCATGTGGATTCCAGTCTAACCTCATCTGTCAGCCAATATCCATCACGATTGCAAAGATGAAGGGGCTTAGACTTGATCCCTGCTGCAGGCCCACCTCCACTTTCAATCCCTGTCACACCTCACCACTGTTCAGCTTCCCCAATGCATGAAATGTACTATTCTCTGCTTAATTCTACATAATTCTCTGCTTCTTCAGACTTCGTCATGTCATACGACAGTCCCTCAGTCACGATGGCGGACTAAACTGGGTCCGTTCACTCGCGGCTCCTGTAAAAACATTTCACAGCATGACTTTTTAGCCAACTAATTGGACGGAAGGACACTTCCAAAATATGTCAGAAGGTAAATCTATTTGTGTGTGTGTGTGTGTGTGTGTACACACACACACACACACACACACACACACACACACACACACACACACACACACACACACGCACACACTGTTAAAATTGACCAAATTCCAGTTTTAGTCATTTTCTAAACACACACACACACACACACTGTTAAAATTGACCAAATTCCAGTTTTAGTCATTTTCCTCGTAGGATGCTGCGCGTAAGCACACGCACTGCAAACAGTGAGGAGCGTGGAGATCTTCCCATGCCCTCGCGCCCTTCTGGTTGGACTGAGACGTCTCCCACAGCCCAAGCTTGAAATAGACTGCACCCCCAAAACCCTTCACACACACTTGTATACACACACATACACACGCACACGCATATGCATGGCCAACATGAAAAATCATCAAAACCCACTTCTCATAAGTCAGTTTGTCAGAAGAATTAGGCGCTACTATTAATGCAAGTTTAAAAAAAAATTGATTATTAGCATGTTAATGCCAGTGCGCTAACAGTAGAACAGAAGAAACTTGGGCGATCCCTCAGAAGGTACGTGCTCTGCCTCATACGTGCCAGGAATTTTAAGCCTTAGAGGCGAGAATAACTTTCGACAATTCATACTAATTTACAGTAACATAAGAAACCCTCCACTTTAAATGGCACAAATAGCACACTATTAAGATAATTTGGATTAATTTTAGACTGATTAAAATAATTGCACAAAAGCTCAAAAAGCTAATGTAACACAAATGTCTCCAATTCAAATAGACCACCTGTCAATAGTGTGGTTGGTAGCCGCTTGCTTTGTTGCAATACCCTCGCTGCAGCCCCAATCGCCATGGTGGTCAAGAGCTATATTTGAATGAGATGGAAAATGCACCTAAAGAGGCTCCCGACTTGGAAATCTCGACTACGACCAGCACTGGTCTGTATTTTAAAAAAAAAAAAAAAAACCTGGAACACATGGGGCAAACTAAATGGCACCACTGTGTTCAGTGTGAAGAACTGATATAGAGTATATTTGTCATTCTTTAATTTTTTTTTGACACAGATCAGTGTAATGATTGCCGCTATGCACTTACATTGCATGCAAATTTGTCTCAGGTTGTAATAAAGTTGGAGGCATATAGTGTCCAACTCAGTACGGAACCAACCAAAGTTGCTCTCATCACACACAAACGCATGCACATTTTTGTCCTCGGTGTTAGACTTTTTTTTTGTTTGCGCTTTATCACACATACACCAAAGAGTCGAATGTGACCTTTTCCACTTTTTAACAATGCAAGTGTTTCTGCTTTTATCAAGCCCACCATTTTCTTTACTTCTGTAAAATCAAACACAACCTTTTTTTTCAATTTTGGAATAATAACGCACAGAAATTGTGGAATTAAGAGTATTTTTTTATGTTTGACAATTATGGCTGGAAAGAAATATAGATGACCGCAATGAAGGCTAACTGACTTCTCATGGATTTTCAATGTAAAGGGAATGCACAATGAAAGATTTCAATTAAACATTACAATGCGATAAACATCACAATATTGATATTTTCTCCAAACAATCCTAACATGAGGTATTAATGGCAAATTTTCCCTCTTTGTTACCGTTATTGTTACTGTGGGTGGGCGTTTTATTTTTTATTGTCCAACCTCATTACTGCCACCGAAAGCATCTTTAATCCCCTTTGTTGCCTTTAATGGCCGACCTTGCAATTAAAAAAGGTAAGACAAACAAATGGGACAAAGTGTGTGAGTCAAGCAGATAAAAAAGAAAAGAGCAAATGAGGTTACCACAGCGGGACCAGATATACTTCCCTTGACAAGCCTGAAAGAGCAGACCAAAAGAAAAAGCTAATTTTCCATCACCATTGATTTATTCCATTTGACAGCATTTTTCCATAGGTCGACCTGAAAGCTCAGCCGCCCGAAAATTTCATTTCAACTTTCCAAATGAAGGCTCACAAAGCACTGAAAGTTTTATCTGTTCAAGTCTTAAATGGCATGTGGCCACAATAAGGCAAATTGGTTTGCCCAATTAACTGCCACAGCCGTAATGACTCTGGACCCCTTTTCGCTTACCTCAAATGAGTTTCACAGAGAAACACCTTGCAAGTTTTGATACGTTGAATGGGAATGAAGCGCATAATTAACTAATTTGGTGTGCTTCTGGGGCATCCAAAGTTGCATGATTCCAAGTAGTGATCGTAAAGGAGGTTTAAAAAAAATAATAATAATAAAATTGTAATTGTTGGAAGTTGTGCTGTAACAGTGATGACAAGTCTTGAGGTGCGTTTTTTTTTTCTCAGAGTTCTATGATTCCGCCGTGGTGGGAAGAACTCGCACAAACAGAGTTTTGGTGTCCAGAGATTTGACTGCAGAATCAGCCGGTAGTTCTGAAAGAAACAAAATGGCATGCTTCGTTGTATTGATTGTATCCGGGATCTCTTTTCCACTGCACAGTACCGGCTTGGCTTAGCACACGCAGTCGGCTTTCCCGTTTGAAAAAAGCACCACAAAATTAAAAAAAACACCAGCATTGAACAAAACAGTCGAAACAATATCCACCTTACAAAAAAGTCTATGCACAATAATTTTTCACGTTAAAATGGTTTATTAATTTGTAATTATTTATAATTAATTATTAAACCTTTTAATAAAAATAATGGTAAATGATGAATACCAATAATTCAAATAACTAATAATTTCATGAGAAATTTGAGGATCACCTTGTCAAGGACATTCTAAATCTCAATGGAACTATTTTTGAATGGATGAAGAAAAAACAGAAAATGGGGAAAAAAAAAATCGAAGCATTTTCAGTTAAAAAGACTGAATTTATGCATCTAATATTGCAGGACTCTTGACAATTTAAATGCTCAGAGCGGGCCGCGTATTTTCCACCCCAGGTCTAGCGTATAGCATATCTAGATATTAGATATGAAAATCCACTGCGGCAAAATGGAGACTGTGGCGTGTACTACTAGAGCAGCCAAATGACAACTTGAGTTTGCACGTGTATTTAATTTGGCCATTTCAAGCAGCTTATCCCCAAAACTTACAATCACAAGAAACTGGACTAGGTTCCTCATCAAATGTTACAAATGAAGCGACAATGACCAATCTAATCGACTGCCGGCATCATCCTTGATCTTACCCTGGCTGAGGTCCTGATCCAGGTAGAGTCTGAGCCGCCTGCCACGGAGGCCGAACACCTTGGCGGCCTCAGACATCAGGCTGGAGTAGTCGAGCCCGTTCCGGCCCACTGGGTTGACCAGCAGGAGGGTTCCCACTTGTCCCGTTGTGCACTCTGCAGGAGATGACCATGGAGGGAGACAGGTACACACATTTGACTAAGTATTCTAAAAATGAGTGTGGCCTGAGTGTGGGGAAAAAAAACCAAAACAGAATAAGGCATGAGTAACTATTCAGGATGTTAGGTCATATTCAATTACAATTTCAAGGTTGAACGCACCAGGACTCTGATCAACCTCCATTTCATACACCGCTACCTTGATTTAAAATTTATGGGCACTAAATAGAGGCAGCGAGATTCAAAACAAGCAGCGGTTTTAGCAGATGGCGGGGGGAAATAAATATAAATAAAACCAAAAAGGGGGCCCAAAAAGACTAACTAGCATTACTTAATGTTAAAATAATACAAACGACAGAGGGGCTAATGAAACTAGCATAGATGTTCTAAAGTTATAACCCTTTAAGTGCTGGATATTTAAACACAAATGAGGTTGGTGTATGCATATATTCTTTATCCTCAGTGTAAAACAACTATTACTGCAGCTTCCTGAGCAGTTTTCTTTCTTTACATACATATGCATTTATTATACTGCCTCCTGGTGGCCAAGGCATGCACACCAGATGGAGCCACACAATGGCTGCATGAAATTATGTTTTACATTCCATTTATGTGATGATAGTAACTTTTTATTTTGTAAAATTTTTGAGAGTATGCACTCTTATTAAAATAGCCATTAGAAAGAACTGTTGGTGTTTTATTGGGAACGGGAACAGGTTAATGCCTTTTTCCTTCATTTCAACGGGGAAAGATGAATACAGATTATTTGATTCAGAAGTATTTTGATTGTGGTCACACAACGAATTAAACTTTTTGACGACAGCTATTGTTCTAATAGTTTAATGTTCCTGTTATATTGGCAGATCATTTTGCTGAGTCATCTCATTACGTTTACAGTTTTTATAGTGTTTTTGTAAGTTAGGCTACCACTTTTCTGCTGTGTGTGTGTTCTCACCGGCGGGCTGTGCGTCACAGAGTATCAGGTTCACGTAAGGACACACGAGGGCGCTGCTGGAGGAGGCGGGCCCGAGGGAAGCCGCGTCTGTTGCCACCGACAACGTTTTACCACTCAGTGCCCGCAGGTCTGCTTTACTCGACAATTCTGCAGTGGAAAGGAGCATTGCCGTTAAACATAAAGCGTGCACATAGGAGCAGTTTTTAAGGTTTGGACTCGTGCTCGCCTTTGCCTTCGTGAAAGAGTTTGAGCTTGGCGTTATTGGTCTCGAAGATGCTGCTGCACACTACTTTCAACTTGTCCACGTCCAGCCCATTATCGCCTTTCGGATTCTCCAGCAGCACCACCCCGTCTGCCAAAGATGGTCATAAAGGGGTAACGGCCAATGAATATTTCATATTCCAACTTGTAAATCTTAATAAACGCTTGACACAAAACTCCACGAGCTGTCGCTTTGGCGTTTTCTGAAGAAGTTGTACAGCACACACCCACGGATTTAATGCAGCAGCTGCTGTCCCTTCTAAATATTAACCACCTCATGACCACCAACATTTTTACAACAATTATATACAGTTACTTTGAAAGTGCTTGTACAAAAACAACCCCGGGCAATGGGCCACATGCTACTGCTAAACCATTTTCTATTGTTGTGGTTTCTTTCTTTTTTCCGTTCTACCTTGTTCTTTGCCATTGAGTTTCACTCGGAGGTTGACGTAAGCACACGCTGGACCGTTTAAAGCGGCCCATGGGGTTGACGATCCCTTTACAATCGTTAGCTCCAAGTCGGAGCCCTTCAGCTGCAAACATGGGGAAAAGGCAATATAAGTGAAGAGGGAATAAAAATACTTTCAATACTACATCCCGTAACACTTAAATGTATTTGCTAAAAGAGGGGAACCTCCACAGTTGATCTCCAAATGGTTGTCCCACAGGAAATAATAACAAGTGGTGATGAATTATTAATAAAAAAAACAAACAAAAAAAAAAAAAAACAAAAAAACAATCAATTTGATTGTCTACTTTTGGGGGGGGTTCCACTGGTGAATTACAAACTCGTACCTGCGTCATCTCCTGGATGATAACACCGGCACCCTTGGGAACCGGGTAAGGCAGGAGTGGCGCCTTCGTTGTCGCCAGGATGAAATCCGTGTGAGCCTGGATCACCGAACCCAAGTACTCCCCATCTGGCTGACAGCGGTAGTACACTGTGATCTCATCCGATGGCACCAAATGGCCCTGAGTGAGAACATACAACATGAATATGAACACGAATAAGCTCCTCAAAGGATATCCGCCTGCTTCATATTTTTGATTAGGGAAAGAAAAAATGTTATGGAGGGTGATGTAATATTCTAATAAGAACATTAAATCTGTAGGGAATGATTACCTAAAAGGAAGGTAGCGAGGATGGGTTTAACATCACAGGAGGATGACATGAAAGAGGGTGGGATTAGAAAGGAATGTCGGAAAAAATAGTGTGAGAACAGATAAAGACACAAAAAAAATGGATGAACGCGTCTGCAGCCTCGGCTAACCTTGGCAGCTTCGAAACATTGATTTCATCCTAATCGGGAATGCTACGTATTGCATGTGTGGACAGATGCAATTTCACGACTGTATCACAAACACACGCACACACCACGATCACACACACACACACACACAAAGCTCAAGGGCAGAAAAATAAAGTTAGCGAGTTGCAGTGGGGCGCTCAATCAATGGAGGAAGGTTTATAGGCTCTTGCCGCCGAGTCAAGGTAATGACCCTCTGCTGATGGGGCTACCGCTCCGATTGCGTGTGTGGATTGATAAAAAACAGAAAGAACTCCACTTAAGTGTGAATCCCGATGAAGAATGTGTTGACCCAATACTACGAGCACACAAATAAAAACACCCACACGCACACAAACAGAGCAGAAGTACAAGCGAACGTTGGGTAAATTAATTCCCATCCCCAGGGTGGAACATTCCTCACAGATCTTGGGGGGTGGGGGGTGCTTTTTTGAAATAAGAAGTGGAATTCGGCCTGGCTGGGATCCAGCCAGCAGCACTGCCACTACTACCGTGCGTCTCGGATGGAAAAAACTTGTTTGTTTCTTGAGAAAACAAGAGGCTAATCCGTCTTTACTCCCCGGTCGCACTTCAAAGCTCCAACGCTCGAATCTGAAAGGGGCCAGCGCATAATTAAGCCGCCATTAATCCCGCCTTATGATGGAGAAATGTCTGACTGGGACGCTGCAATGGAAAGATTTCGCAAAATTAGCATGAAAGCATAAAAAAAAAAAAAAACAACAAAACAAAAAAAAATGAGGTAAGAAGGCAAAGGAAGGCCATCACAAGGGTCGAATCCCAAAAATTAAAACGGTGAAAGCTGAATGGAAATTGGTGGGCAGAGACTGAAAAATTGGCTTCATTATCCAACCAATTTGGAGTTTATTTACAATTAACGAAATATAAAAAAACGATGCCTTCCAATCCACAATTCGCCCCCCACCCACACACAATACGTAGTCATTTCATTCGGTATGCTACTAATGGGTTGAGAATGTTTGCTAGTGTGACCCAGAAAAATTGACTAATTTGTGACCCTCTTGGATTTTTTTTTAATGCAGCCAAATGTAAATGTAGTATCTTGAAATTTAATAGGCATGTCTATCATGAGTAGACCCACAAAAAAAGTCTCAAGAAACCATATCCCAAAACAGAGGAACATGGCTAGTTTAGTTTTAAGAATTCAATACTTTAGCTGCCCCGGACCAAATTTTTCTCAAGAGCTGTCTTCAGAAAATTTGAAAAATAAATCACTAACAGTGTCTCAAACTGACCCGAAATCAGGCACTCGGTGTTCATCATGACAGTATTCATGAAAATCTTGAATATGTTACCGTTGTGGGATTTGGACCATGAGAAACGATTATATTTTGCAAGGTTTCATAAAGTTGTGGATGTTTATTACGTTTCAATTAATGCCAAATGGCAACATTGGGAGCTACGTGTCCTGAGTTATTATCTGGGATAGTCAGCCTGGCCCAAATAAGACGCATGGCCCCACCTTCTTGCGTAGTTTCTGAATGCGGTTGATGACCTCTCTGGCCACACCTTCATCCACCATGGACTGGTCTGGAGAGACATCCAACAGCACCAGCACCTACGACACAGCCAAAAGCACAGATTGTTATTGATCAGCCAACGGCAAGCAGACCGCGTGTATGGCCTTATGTACTGCAGACTCCCAACTGAGCTAATCCAATCGTAGTTTCAATTCAAAGGCACATTTTGGAAAACAATGTATTTTTATTGTCTCATGTGCAATAAACTACTCAACCTCTACAGTAAGTAAAAATAAAGCCTCTAAAGTCACAAAAACACACAAGACCTCAGGTCCAAGGATTCATGTTTGCATTTCGTTTTATTTTCTGTGGCTTTTTTTTAAGCGACACTTATTCCAAAAGAAGGACCAGCACCATTTAAATGTGTTGCTGTTTTGTATTTTACAAATAACAGTGGATAACACTTATTTTTACACTTGTACGACAGTTAAAAAATGGAACAAAGGGAGACTAGTGAGGCATTGTGCAACGCGATTGACCTTAAATACACTTTTAAGATAAGATAAGATAAGATAATCCTTTATTTGTCCCACACTGGGGAAATTTACAGCCTTCAGCAGCAAGATTGTAGTTTTATCAGCGATGAATGAGTGTTTGTTTCCATGCTTTAACTTGACTGGTGGTTAATTTATTTATACGCTTGGATGACAATTCAGGAAGTTAAACAGGATGGCTTTGGATTTCAGGAAGTCAAAATTAAGAATTGAAGAGACATTTTTAAGACCTCTTGGGTCAAGCACAAGATCTCCCATTTACAAAATCTGACCAATATAAATGGGCAATTTTAAAGCAGAACGTAACCAAATTACTGAATAGCTTAAGATTTAAGAATAAAGTAGGCTTAGGCTTTCCGCGATCAGGACTTTTGGGGTTGATGAGAGCTCAGCGAGTTAAAAAATAAATAAATAAAATAATCAACGATTCGATCAGAAGCAATATATCTATTTAACCAACTTGTATATTTATTTTACAGTTGACCCCCACCCTTGCAAAAATGCATTGGAAAAAACAATTGAACACTGCTAAGCATGAGCTATAACATGTCATGTAAGCATGTTTGCAACCTCTCTTTCTCTTACAAAGACAAAATGCACAAACTTCGCCAGTCATTCAGGTGTCCTAAGCTTTTATACAACTATTGCTAGGCCAAGTAGCCCATGCCTGCTCCTTTTTAGCTCGTGTTGGAAGCTGGCTGGAATGTGCCCAAAGACCGCAATAATGAGCTTGTCCTACATTTTTGGTCCACTTTTTACCTGGCGTGTATGTGACGTAGTGAGCACATTACTCAAAGGCCTTTGGCTCCAATGGAGCTGTACAGATTCGGTAACGGAATCGGTTAATTCGGCCAAGTCAACCACAAAAATTGGGTCGACCAACATACATGAAAGCAGGCTTGCTATCTTACACTTCAATAACAGCAGTACTGGACTGTATTGAGAAACACTATATCTGCAGAGACGCAGCGTGCCAAAAGAGGGGCTGCGGGAGTGTGGGGTGTAAGGCGCATGTACGCGACACACAGCCCAGAGCGTGACAGACAGATGGGAGACCGAGAGGCACGCGAGAATGGCGGCGAATTAAAAAGCCGGCTCGGTAAACTGGTACTAAGGTCCGGCCGTGCGTTGTGCATACGCTCGGCGGAGCAATGATTAGTGATGGCCTGTGGGAAAGCCAGACGAGCTGGTCTCCACTTAGCTGAGAGATGATTCCCCTGCGTTGCACTCATGGAGAAAGCGGCCAATGCGGCACGTTATCATTTGTTCCACACCAGCTCGAGTGTGTACAGCAGACGTGCAGCACGACGAGTGTGTCAGTAACGTGTCAAAATGTTCGCCTTCTGTCTCGCATTGGCTCGTTAAGGACAGATTGAAATACAGCAGAGGATCACAAAGCGAGTTTTACACCCTAGCATTGGTGCCGAGCATACAAATCAATTGATTTTTAAGCACGCCTGGCATCATTTCTCGTGCAACACTAGAATGGAAAGAGGAGTTCAGAACATTCACAGAAAGATTCTCCTTTTCCATTCATTTTCCATACTGCTTATCCTCATTAAGGTGAGTCCCCATTCCTTTGAAAGTATGTCAATAAAAACAAATCCGTGACAATTCCGTTATTTTCTCTCTCAGGGATCGAAGAAAAATTTCTAACATGGCCCACCGATTTTTTTTGATACCTCATAGAATATAATTCTGATAACCCATTAACCGGCCCATGCATTTAAAATATACACCATGAATAAAAGTATTATTGTTTTTAGTCCCTTAAAGCTTACAACAATAAAGATATGACTTACAGGCATAATATTTGACTAATGTCATTATCTTTTGTTGTAATGTGCTAATGTGAAAAAAAAAAAAAAAACAATTGGTAAAAGTCAGCAATAAAACTGGCTTATTTTGGCCGATTTTACAAGAGCCATTATCGGCCAATTAAATTGTCCGGCCAATTGATCAGCCGAGCTGCCTCAGAAGCCACGTAAAATGCACTTCTGTCCCTATGCCCCCTTCCCACCTTGTTTGTGAATCACTTGCAATGTGTAATTCCATTCTTTTATCCATTCTTTCATTTTTTTATTTTACACCGGAATTTGGTGAAAGAATATCCAGTGATTATTATTATTTCAAATTCATTTCGGGGATTTTTTTTCACGGTCAACAAAGGAAATGTATCCAAATGAAAAACATATTTAAAAAGAAAACAAAAACTAAAATGTTTTACATTTGGCCACTTATTTCTTTTGTGTTTATGCATCGTTTCTTTATGACCTGTATTGTAAGTATTACATGCCAACCGCTCACCTGTGAGTCCGAATGGGCTTCATACTGTGCAGCTGAGTCAGAGCTCTGATTGAATGTGTACATCAGCCTCAGATCTTCCTCGTGGAGCTCGTGCCCGTCCACCATGATGGAACCTGAAATGCCACCGCAGCATGCAGCATATGTCAGCTGACTCACAGGACGTACACGTCACCCTCATCATTAGCCAACAGGATTTGTATTGTCTGTAAATTGTTGCAGAAGAAGTGAATCAAAGCATAGTTGATCTCCGTTCACTAAAGCAGTCAACAAAAGGAAATCATTTCCCTTTATGGGCTTGGGATAGTCTCAGTCAAGAGCATGTGAATGTGCTCCAGAGCCAATTATAAAGCCTGCAATTTGATTTTGAGAGCTGTTTTGCATGTGATTACATTCTTTTCACTTGCCAAAATATCCGCCGCCTTAGGAACAAATCACAGCAAGAAATATCAATATAAAGTGGTTTTGCTTTATACATACTGGATACACAAGTCCAACGGAACTTAAACCATTCCGCGACACTGGTTGAGATCCACGTTGTTCAAATTAAATCCATAGCAAATGAAGTCACGTGAATTAAATGAACTGCCAACAACGTAAAACCTTGAGTAACACTGCAGGCGGCACAATTACGAGTTGTCTTACATGTGTAAAAAAACATTTTTGAAATTAAGAAAACTCGAAATGACGTGAAAATACTTTGAAAATGAACCAGTGTTATATCGTTACATTAAATGTTAAAGGAAGCAAAACGTTTGTAAGCTTCTCTGCTCCTGAACCGTTCTCGCTTTCAGCGCAATTCCATTTTTGGGAGCATCTGAAAAAAATTTGTGTAGGCAGATAATATTTAATTGGTCATCTTGCTCATAATGCACTGAGCGGACAGAAGCTTTCTCTTATCGCAGTTTTATTTTCCTGTTCGACAGTACCATCACTGTTACTTCATGTGTGGTGAAGAAAAACCTCAACTTGTCCAGTTCCGCCTTTTGATGCTCACCGAATCGCATCACAAATGACGACTGTTTGAACATGCAACTTCTGTTTGATTTTCCAGGTGTATTTTTTCCAGAACATTGTTTGACTTAGGAGGCTCAATTGTATTGCAAGATATTAGTTTTGGCTTTACAACACTGTTAAGTGTATTCATGTGTGAAATGGAGGAGTATATAAAAAAAAATAAGTTTTTCTTCAGGATTTAAACGAGTAAATAAAATGGGAGGCATTTAATACTTGACGTACAATAAAACAGTGTGAGGAGAGAGTCAAAACTTCTATTTTGCTGACTTGGGTGGTGAGGGGGGAGTGCTACACAATTTACTCTCCCTCCACCGTGACAGTGGAAATCAATGAGATTAATCTTGGGACTTTTTTTTTTTTTTTTTTTTTTTTAGAAACTAGCCACCTGTTTCTGAGTAGCACACCAAAGGATCCTTGAAAAGTCTTGGCAAAGGCTGTGGAGGACACCTGCCTAAAAGACAGACAGCTCTCAGTTGTTTCTATTTGTTCGTAGGAGCTCTCATAATGTAAAAATAGTTCCGGATAGAGAATTTTCAATCACTCAGTATAAAGACCTCTTCTACCTTTGGTTTATATTCGCTTTCACTTGGATGGATACATTCCTGAAAATGGACAAGCTTCCTGGCTGCATCCACACGAGCTGCCAAACAATGTGGCCAAATCAGCTAGCGTCAGGTTTGAAGTTGGCCCGGGGCACCAATTAACCATCTCTGTTCTCGCAAAAAGCCCTGACCACGTGGCTCCTCTTCACTCCTTGACGCCTCAAGGCAAGAACATCGCAGGAAGTCCCTCCGCTTCTTGTCTAATCCTTCATCTCGCCGCTTCGATTTCCTGCCTTTGCTCACAATTCACCTCCAAGGTTACCCCGTCAAAATGGCTGGATCAAAAAGTTAGAGAGCCGGAACAAAAGCAGAAGCGACCAGGTAATCCCTTTTTTCAGGCTTTGGATGAAGCCAGGCGACCCTCAGCGGAGTCAGTCGAATCTTTTCAAGGCAAAGGTACATATCTAACGCACATACTATAACACATTGAGCATTTTCTGCAAATTTGATACTTTATACAAAATGTTATGTGTTCAAATACTAGTGCGTGGGTTCTTCCTTGGGATCGTTTCACTGCAATTAAGACGCAAGTGAGCTACAATGCAAAAACTAAGCGTCCATTTATTGACCCGCACAAGATTCCTGTAAGCCTCCTTCAAATATTCAGTGCCTTAAAATGGGCTTTTCCTCACCCAAACGCATCGGCATCAATTAACTGTCACTCTGAGCCACACTTTTCTTCATCTGTCTCCCCTCGTTCCGTCAGCCAGCCTCCTCCTCACTGCAACCAGACTAGACTTCAAACGTCCAAGTGATTGGCAATGCTAAGTTCCCACAGTCCGGATGACCTGGGCAGCACATTTCCCATGAGACCTCAGGGCTCTCTGTGCCTTCCCCCCTCGCCTAATTGGGAGAGACGAACTGAACTACCTTGTGTTGCTTTGATGGAGAGAGAAGCGACTTTACTTGGTGGCACGTGACATCAGTAACATGCTTTTATGCTGATTTGGTCATTTCAGGATGAACACTGGTTCATGATAAAGGTTACTTCAACTTTCTTATGGTCACACTGACCTGAAATATCGAGCATTCTCTCACATTTTATTCCCCGCAAAATGCACTTTACATATAGTGCTCGTCAGTCTGTCTTCCTCTGAGATCTAAATCTGCGCGGCTTTCATTGAAATGAATAAAAGCATTTTCGAATTGTTTTGTCCAATTTTGATCATGCCTGTATGGTGTGAAACACGACTTTTTGGATATTAATGGGCTGTCTAATTTTGATGACGCATGCTGCTCTGTTAGTTTCTCATAGTTTGATGCACGTTGGCTGCAACTAATTTCCATTGATGGCAGTGACTTCAAAGTGAATTACCCTTCACAACTGCAAGGGAGACAATAGTTTAAATTGGGCAGAAATCAGAAGCACGATGACGGCTTCAAGTGGTCTCATGTGACTGCTTAAAAGAAGGCATCAATGCAAAGTGACAAGAGAACGGCTGACATGATCATCACCGTCTATTTTACTTCACCATCTTAAGTGGATTTAATGGCCGTACCTTTCTGCTGGAATGTCTCGAGCTGTTCGCTGCTGAGCTCCTTGATGGCAGCGGTGATAGCTTTGAACGCCCCCTTCAGCTTCTTGCCCAGCACCATGTGGTCCGGCTCGGCCCGCAGACGGATGCCGTACTTGTCTTTGTCCGTCGAGATTGTCAGCTGGCGTACATTGAGCTCCTGGAAGAAAAAAAAGATAAAGCATGAGCAATTCCTAATATTGGACTCTGCTGCTGTTTTGGTGAACAACAGAGTTTTCGACTGCCGCAAAGCACATCAAAGTAGATGATTAGCTGGCATAATTCAAAGTACAGGCGTACCTCGATTTTCGACCATAATTCGTTCCTGAAGGCTGTTCGAAAACTGATTTGTTCGAACAGAGACGTTCGAAAACCGAGGTTTGACTGTATTAGCTATTCTAAAAAGAATCACAAGTGAAAGTCATAAGATCAACACAAGTGAATTGGACAATCGTAAAAAATAAATAAATAAATTCCAGTCGGCACACAATATACAAAGACTGCACTGGTACATTTTGGTGGTGATCGCCTGGATCTCGCTCCATACCCAGAAATGCAATTTTTGTGGTGAAAAGCAATCGAATACAACACTGAAATTTTGATCGGTCATTACATCAGTGTTGTGGGGATAGCGTTCACCTGTGATTCAAATACTGAACCGCAACAGAACTGGTGGATGAGAGCCGGCCATTCCTGAAAACTATTTGCCGAACCCTTCAACCTGTGTGATAGTTCAATGGCTTTCGGTCGTGTCACTCTGTGAGCAGCAGGCCAAAGAAGCTGAACTCTAGACTGAAGAAATAAGCATTACGCAACACAGCAATTTCGAACTTAAGCGCTCTGGGAAGCCAGTCTGAGAAAGAAATCAAGAAGTTCACGCTGGAGAGTCATCCTGTCACAGAGTGAGCGCACCATGAAATCAGGCAGTCACTGAGCTGGCCCATCTTTATGTCCCCAGTGAGTCTGGCAGCCTTTCTCGGTCAATTCTATACGTTCTATTCTCCCTCGCCTAAAGAGGGAAATACGTGACATATTCATATGTGATTAGGCAAATATTGGTCACACTCCCTGGCGGGTCATGCGCCGCTCCTCTCGATTGTGCTGTAAAGAGGCTGAGACAGACATCCCATACAGATGACTTGCTGATATGCCACTTTGAACTGAATAATGGAGCTAAGGTTTGAGCGGGCTCTTTATATGTGGATTTCATTTAATACCGTGGCCAATCGAGAGCTAAAAAGATGGGAGGTCATGCACCGCTACGACATGCTGAGCTTATTCTCATTCTACAGAACAGATGATTTATTGAAGGCATGTTCGCGGCTGCCTAAGCGCTCAGGGGTGAGAAACGCGACGCTCTTCTCAGCAGCAAAGAGGTCGACAGGAGCAAGCAAAACTGACTCTGTCCCTTTTCCTCTTGTCAACATGACAAGAGAATATGGACCCGGCAAAACATCATGCTGTTCTCCCTCCGCTTTATGTTCCTCTTAACAGGTTGTAACTGGCAAAGTAATTTCCTTGTGTTATTTTTCCATACTTGGCCGATAAATTTGATTCAGATTCTGATTAAATTGGGTGTTCCTTATATTTTTCCGATAAGAGCTCCTAATATTTTGCTAATATTAGGGGAACTATGGGAGATGTTCGTGTGCCATTACTCACTGAATACTGTAATATGGCTTACATGTATTTGTGCCTTTTACATAATGAAAGGATCGACTTACTTCCAGGATATATTTCTGGAGAGACTGGATGTCTTTCAGAGCCTCCGGATCCTGATGAATGACGACCACCTCCTTCAGAGGATACTGAGACACACGACAGTCACTGCAGTCAATCAAATGTTCGTAGCACAGTAGTCATATAGCGTTACACGGAGCGTTGGCACTGCATGGGACAAAATGGATGATTTACCTTCACTGGCAGGGTCTTCCTGTCACGGATGACCCGCCCCAGCTCGATCACCGACTGCATCTGAGAGACGGCGTTCTCGATGCGCTTGTCAATCAAATTCTCCCTGTGAAAAGGAAATGTGGATGACTTCAGCACGTCCACCATCTGAGCGATGCACCCTTCACAGCTTTCATCGACAAATGGCCACTTGACTCGGACGATCGCGAGATCGGTTTGTTTTAGAACTACGTCTCTAACGCGTGCGTTTCATTAGAGTATGTTTGACAGAAAGACGCTCTTCCTTATAAAGGGTGACATAGACGTATTCTTAAAGTAATGAAGAGCAAAAGCAACACAAAGCACTAAAAACTGTTGGTGCAAGCGGATGTTCAAGTGTCTCATTTGACTGCCGGGGAGTGGGAGGAGTAGCTCAGTGCCGAATGAGAGATAAATGACGCATTTTGAAAAATCTTTTACAATTAAAAAACAAATAAATAAACAAACAAACAAACAAATAAATAATAAAAATGATTTGACAGTTACAGCATATCTTCCCAACATTTTGCACAAGGGATCCAAAAAGAAGAGGAAAACGTCGATCCAAATAGCACAGGCCTAACCTAAGACTATTTGCATATTTTTCCACACAAACCTCTCAAACACATAATCAACTCACTGATTTTTAAGTAAACTGTAGCTATAAAATTGAGGCTAATGAAAATGTAACAGACTGGGTATTCAGTTGGGTCATAACAGTGTTGTGAATACCTTAATTAGTGCCGAATCAATTTTAAAGGTGTGCTTGTCATTGTGTGTGGGTCTAGGGGAGTGCAATGTATTTAGATATTTTTATATTTTATATTTCGCGACACAATTGGGGGTGGAGGCTCCTGCGGAATTTCGTTGTAACAAGTGTGCAATGACAATAAAGTATTCATTCATTCATTCAAGTTCCAAAGGTCCCTAAAAGTATAAAATGACTGCATCAAAGTTGTAACTTTTTCTTTTTTTTTAATCTGCCCTTTACACAGAACCTCGTAGGGGTCGAACAGCATAGTTGACGCATCGACTTTACCACTGCACAATGATGCTTACAGCTTCAAGTTGATTAATCGCCAGCCGTGCCATATTTTGGCACTAACAACACGGCCACCTCACTGAAATGAACTGCAAACGAGCGGCGGAATCTCAAACGTGGAAATACTTTCCCAAAAATTAGACCAGTAAGACTTGCACAAAAGTCTTTTCTCAAATTTATCAAGAGCACAAGTGCGATGAACGCCCATCTGTAAAAGGCAGCCATTAACACTAGCTGACTAAGAGTCTCTCTCAACATTCATCACCGATCTCACACTGACACCTTCATGATGTGAAACAGTAGGACCTTATAAAACTCTTACAACAATCCACAAAACATGACTGCAGGTTCGATACATGCACTGTAAAATCCCATCACTATGGTTTGAATTGCAAGAGTGATTTACGCCCAGAATAAAATGTTTGACTTGCCAAAGAGTCTTCTAAAGGCTTGAATATAACCAACTTGAAGATCTGAGTTAGACCCTTGTGAATGTTGTCAGCTCAAAATGCATCTTGAACTTGTATTGCGACGATTAAAAACCCTAATCTGTTTATAGTGGACTGGTGAAAAACACATTTTTCTCTGCAATTGTAGTCGTCTTCTTTTTACAATTAAATTAAATAGCTTATTTGAATTAAAAACATCCCATTGAGTGGAAAAATAATTTGTTTCTCAGAGCAAGTGATAATGTTCTCGGGTCAATTTGACCTGTGCACTTATTATTATCCAACCCATGTGTCAGAAAATAAAACAAATTGCAACAAAGAGTTTTATGTCATTATTAAGAGCATTGCAAACCATTTTGATGAATATTTAGTGGTGGGGAGATGCTGGCTTTGACTGGCAGTGTAAAAGAAGTTCGATTTTTGCCTGATACTTCAGTATGTGGAGGAGTGATCTTGAGAGGACAGTCAAAGTTAGCCATTGCAGTTCTCCAAGATTTTCATTTTGTGTAATGAAGGGATTTCCCCCACCTGAGTTGGGGCAGCATGAGATAATGGATGCTGCCGGTGTCCTTCTCCTCCAGAGAGGCGAGGTCGACGAGGTTACGCAGGTTTTGGTACATCATCTCGGTGATGAAGGGTGTGAAGGGAGCCTGGAAAGGAGAAAAAGAAGAGCAACTGTAGTGAAAATGAGAGGAAAGGTTATTTGATGCTGTGCAACTGCGGGTTCATTTACATTTCCTAATGCAGAGGGCCAGAAGTCAAAAGGAGCTTTAAACATTTCTTTTTTGGTAGAGAGAGCGAGAGAAAAAAGAAGCAAATCCAATACATTTCATTCCAGAGATTTTATGAGCAAAAGTTCAAACAGAGTTGCGCCAGTAGTGCGTTTCAGGTATGCAAATGAATTCATAAAGCTCACAAATGACCTGTATTGATTGAGGCAATGCTATCTGCCTCTGATAGCTCAAGTGTTATTATTCATCGCCTTGAAAACACATTGCACCAAAGCCCCTTCCATACTCGTACAATTAGTCTGTCAAACACACAACCCCCCTATAAAAAAACAACAACAAAAGATATTTTTCGCTTACTCTTATCCAGTCACGCTTTAACACAAGCTGTTATGACTCACCATCAGCCTGCACATGGAGAAGAGAACACTGAAGAGGGTTTCCAGCGCCCACAGACAGTCCTCTGTACCACTCTCGCCCTACAAAGTTCACACACGTCAATACATTGCCTCACCCCGTGGAGCAGTGAATAGGAGAGAAGTGCACAAACACCCTCCAACTCCACCGATGCTGACTAAATTGATCACACATACACTTAAAAAACAAAAACAAAAAAAAAAACTAATTACATGGCATTTTGTTGAACACCTATCAAATATACATGTCTTTCTTTGATGATTAAGAAAAAAAAAAAACATCTATTACACCACGCATCCCCGACGTGTGTATGACATCACGGATTCATTGCATTTCCAGTCGCTGCAATGAAATAAAGATGCTTTGGGATACGAGTGTTTTGAGGTACAAGCGCGGCCGCAGAACAAATTCAACTTGTATAACAAGGCACCACGTTATTCATAATTTCATATGCACCAATGATTGAAACAGCAAATATTGTGGAAAGTCTGTCACGGAAAAGCACCAGTTCAGTTGTCAATGAATAGAACCAGTAGCCTCTGATATATTTGTCCTGTCCTTTTCTTTCTGCTTGCTTATAGATACAGCAACTGCTACTTCCTTGCCAAGTGTGCCAATACTGTTTGTGGCTCAATTTAAAAAAAAAATTGATTTTCGTTTCCCGATAAACACTGGATGTGGTCTTTTCATTGGAGTTAGTTTGTACATACAGGATATACGAGGGCTAACGGCTTGATTTTTTTGGGGGGGGAGGGGGCACTTGATCCATACAGTTGCTTTAATCCTACTGGCCCACTGGTGATCGAGTAAATATGGTGACACCATGAACTGGATGAATGAGAATATCCGCAGGCATTGCAACAGGGGTTGTCATTATGTTGTTGTTGTTTTGTTGGTTTTTATCTGTTCTAATCTCCTTGTTTTCCCCCGCCGGTTGTGATTGTTTTTGTTCATTAAGTGCTCTCTATGCCCGTCACGACTGAAACCTTGTATTGTTGGGTGGAATTCCAAAGAAAGAAATTACATTTGCCCAAAATGAAGAGGCAAAAGGAGGAGTTTGTTCTTGATCACTTGCACTTGCAAGAATCTGCTTCACAGAACTTGCTGTGTCTTTTGACTCTGTAAATTGTCAAAACCGTCAAAATTCCTCAACATCTCAAAATGGCAAACTGAGCATCCGAAACATTTGGAATCAGTCGGGCCTTTGACTTCACTGGTCACCTCACCTTCAGACGGCGTCTGTTGGTACGGACGTACCAGTTGGTGAGCATGTCCACAAACTTGACCAGGCGAGGCACCACGGTGTACAGGCGGTACCCTGCATGGCAGAAAACAGTTAGCACTCTCACACTCAAAGAGTACACACAGTAAGTAGTCAGATAAACAGTAATCAAAGGGTCTGCGTCTGTCAGCTCACCATCCATTTCGGCCTTAAAGAACTGGATGAGGGACTGCGTGAACGACTGGATCCATTTGTCCATGATGTTGTCACTCTGCTTCACGGTGTTCTCGTTATACAGGAACTCAATGCCGTCCTCCTGGGTGCGAACACGCGCAAAAGCAGTGGCACATTTAAACACAACAGGAACTACGCAGCAGAAAGTATCACTCACGGGTCACAAAAATCGAATGCAATGTGATGTAATTACTTTGTGTGTGAACAGAACTGCTTATGGGCCAATACCTAATTGGATCTTCACGATAAAGAGTATGCAGGATATTAATGCTTTTTTTTTCCCGGCAGAGGGTGGCTTTTTTTTAAACTACAATGTTAAATACGCACCCAAATGCATCATTTCCAGATAAACAACACCATCGGGACTAATTACTTCAACTTTCTACAAGATTATTTCATTCTATTCATCAAAGGTAATTCCTGTTCTGTACCAATGAGCGGTGACTTTATTAGGCTGAGATTGTTATACCATCAAACATGTCTTGTGTTTTTAAAACCTGCGATTGGAGGCTGTCAAGAATGACTTGCGCGAGTGTTTGGAGAGAAGTGGCATTTTGTGATGTTCATTAAGAGCAGGTACCTTCTGTAACCTTTGCACATTCTGCACCAAGAAGCGATAGGCATTGTACCACGGCAGGAAGACATCCTTCAACACATCTCGAACGCCCTCTTCTTTGAAACGCAGGTTTTCCGCTCTCACCACAGGGGAGTTGATGAGATACAGTCTGCAGTGAGACAGAGACAGTAAAAATCATGGCGGGCATGCGTTGAGGCAGTTTGTATTGCGCTTGCATTAAAAAATATATATATCTAAAAATAATAATAATAATTAAGTAATAAATAAAACGGGCTATTTTATGGCTTCTTCAATCAACATCGATTTGAGCAGACCACCATACACTTAATATCTATCGACTTGCTTTCTAATACCATAAAATTGAAAATGCTAATCACGTTATATTGTGCCCAAAAGAGTGAAAGAAGTGATAAAACGGTCATTCTTACAACTCTAGTTTTGCAACAAATAGAATTCATCAGTATGATTCCCGATGATATATGTGAAACGAGCCATTGGCGTGCAATGACAGTTTTGCGTCAGCTGCCTAAGCGGGCTGCTACAGATATCCGTGATGACTTAAAACTGCGAAGGTGTTCGGCTGTCTGCCAGTCAGAAGCATTCATGTCGAGTTATTCTGTTACTATAAACTTGTGGAGTGTGCAAAAGTTTCACCAAGTCTCACTCATTAAATGCGCATGATTGGAGACAACACACAATGGTGCAACACTGACATTTTGGAGTTTCAAAGGAAATCACACTATCACGGAGATAAGTTGAGAAAGGGCAAAACCCGAAGCAGACCGGGCAAAACAAAAGTTATTTGATGAAACAAGTTACTTTGGTGATACATCTTGAATTTTCATAAACTTAATGAGTATCCTGCAGATGTCGCTGAAATTGCTCTCCACCCTGTACTGCCCCTTTCCAAAACCTACTGTTTCTCTTCAATGGAGACTGTGGCAGTGGATAATTCCACAATAAATATTAACGGCTGTGCTTTTTCATCAGTGGAGTTGTCCACCCTGTCACAGTGAAATATCATTTGATATGAAAACATTTCACAAATTGGAAATACATTTGTCAAACAGTGCACAGTGAGCTTGCTAACGGAATCATGTTGCAGTGTGCCGATGAAATGTTTGCATTAGAAAACAACCACGCCGTCAGTGAGTTGACATATTTCCCAATTCGCATGCCCATTATCTAACATGGCATCTGCTTAATACAATGAATCTGGAAAATCTGCAAATGGGGACATGTCAAGGCATCTTACGGTGATATTTATTCAATTAGCGCATAACCTTTTAAGTGTTGCAAGTACAAATTATTTTCTTCATGAATCCATGACTTTTCGCCCCAATTGTTTCAATTTTAACATTCCAAATGTAAATAGACAAGACGATAAACTACACTAAAACGACGGTATGAACAGAAGACCAAGAGTCATACGCTTTGTATGTCACAAAAAAATCTGTCCATGCATCAATAAATAGTGTATACACAATAAGTCTCTAACTGACTCCGCATCACGTCATGTTTCAGTGCATTACATGTAAAGTACGTTTTAGCTTGTCTAACGTTGCTGTACCAAGGCGCGCTTGTTTTTCCGAATGGAAAGATGATACATATGCCCCGCAAGCATTTGCACAGTAAATATTCGTGCGGATGCAGGAAGGCGTTTCGCTTCAAGTCTCAAGTCTTTATACCTCAAATTCAACTCTGATGTTTGACAGTATAACACATGCGTGCCCTTAGGATTAAGCATGTACAGTTCTCAGTTCCTATGTGCATACATTTCCATACTGTATTATTAGAGTCATCATTAGTAATCATGCACAGATGCCACACACACACTTCCGCTCAACTTCTTCCCCGATGTTGTAAAAATATGTTCCTGTGCGCTGCAACGGTCCACATAGCTGCTGCAATATAAAACTGGAATTATCCCATTGGGAGACCCACAAAGCCCGAGTCTATTTTACTGTATTCTAGAGAGAAACAAACAGTTATATTTCTCTCTGCAACTCACTTTTCGCCCTGTGTATGTGAACATATGGTGCAACTGTGTGGTGCTTTATTCATTAGGCCATATGCCACGGTGCTTCTACTGCTCAGGGCAAAAGAGGACTGTGCATGTGAGTATGCATGTACCGTTTGCGTGAGCGTGCGTGTGTGTGTACATTATGTAGGACTGTGACAGTTCGGTGTGGCTCGTGATTCTTTCAAAACCATGCCAGCTAATAATGACACAAGGTAGGTTAGCATACACATACACATACACATACGCATATACACACACGCACGCGCAGCCACCGGCATGCAGCTATTCATGCTTCAGAAACGCACAATCACACTTGCTCACATTCAAGCGCAAGAGCTGACCTGAGGGCATCGGCGCCGTAGCTCTGCACTATGAGGTTCGGATCCGGGTAGTTCTTCTTGCGCTTGCTCATCTTCTGTCCATCGCTGCGGGCGTGTAAAGCGGGGTAAAGGCATTAATATGCACACACGTACAACGTACACAAGCACGCATGCGTAAAAATACATCTAAGTAACCGCGCACTTGGGTTTTCAAATTAGCGGAGTACTTCCAGGTCAGCAGGCCTGTGAGCACGTTGCTGCGTTAAGCGCTCAGGGCTGAGGAAGGAGGAAGGGGTGGAAGAGAAGAGCCCTAATTGATGAGCACACCTCTAAGGGACTAAATGTCGTAGCGCACAAAGCGGCATGATCTGAACCAGCAGCAGGTGAACAGGCAGGTGAAAGGACGGGGGACGAACAAGAATATAAGAATGCTGGCAAGAAAATGGAAAGAGGCGAGGGGGAATCGTTCACAAGATTGAATACTAACCTAGCAAGTACCAAGCCATTCACGATGACATTCTTGAAGGGTGGTTTGCCAAACAGGGCTGTCGAGAGCACCAGCAGGGTGTAGAACCTCGAGAGGGACAAAGCAAAGAAGCTTTAAAAGGAACATTATACACTATTTCTCCAAAAATTAAATAACACTCTATAAACAGACAGAGTTGGGGGAGGGAGGGTCCCGTTTAATGCAAATGAGCCACCGCTCACCATGTCCACCGTTGTGGGATGTGACTTTAAAGTTTTTTACGGCCTATGGTGACTATGCAATTGACTGCTACCGAGTAGCATTATATGGTATTTGTGGTCTTATCAGAAGTGAATCAAAGTTGTGCAGCTCTACTTTGGTTTTGGATTTGATATGCTCCAAGTTTAGAAAAGAAAAGAAAAATTCTGCCGTGAGGGGGGATTATTTAAATCAAAACGACACGGATGTCAAACTAGTGCCAAATTCTGAATGGCTTTCTTAATGATGCAATTTCTTGACATTGGCAATTCATTAAAAAAAAAAAAAAAAAACATTTGATGATGTAATTTCACAGTTGATGAGTAAGCAGAGAGATGTAAATATTTGCTAGGATTATCCATCTATTAATGCTCCACTCTCCTGCCTCCTATGAATGTGTTTGCTCATCAGTCTCCAAGATTCCATTCGCATTTCCCTCCCGTCCACTTACCACCCCCTGGTCTGGTCGATGCCCTCGGCAATGAAGTCCGCTGGGAACGTGTCCTCAAATTCCTTCCTGTTTTCGAAGGGGTAGTGGACCTGGGCGTAGGGCATGCTGCCACTCTCAAACCAGCAGTCGAACACCTCAGTGATCCTGCGCAGGGCACCTTTGCCACAGCGCGAGGGGATGGTCAGATGGTCAATGCTGGGGTGGGCGCGAGTGCAAAAGGCGTGAAATTACAACAGAGCTCACTTTTTAGGCGGTTCAAAGAAAGAGTTAGTTTTGATTGCAGCACATAGTCAGTCCTGTGCCAATGTGAGCTTTTAGGCTTGAACACTCACCTCTCCCGATGCAGGTCGGTTACTTTGGTTCCGGTAAGTTCCTCCAGTTCGGCAACGGAGCCGACACACACCACCTGATCAACACACACAGTGAAATTTGAGTAAGGCAACATCAAAGCTCACATTTGATTGGGTCTGCGAGAGCATTATTAGTTGAACAATGCAATCACTGTTGTTAGCAGTGGTTCAGACCTGCAGTGCTACTATGAGCAGGTATATGTCACGCGACCCAGTTAACATACACAACAACAAACACATTCTGAAGGCAATACCTCTATTAGTCAATTCAGATCTAATTTGTCAAGACCAAATTTTTGATAGAGCTCGTGTTGGCCTACTTAATGTTGAGTTTGGTGGGACAGGATAGGTCATGCAGTGGATGTAGAATTTGACCAGCCTTGAGTTGAAAACAGGTAAATTCACTTTAAAAGTCGGCCTCCGTTAACACACCTTCAGAGCAACTTCATAAAATGCTCTCCGCAGAGAGTCCGCCTCGGGGCTCTGCTCTAGTTTCGGCAGCACAAGGAAGGTAACATGGCCCAGATAGATGCTAGTGCTAATCCTGATCCGACACAAAGAAGGTATCATAAGAATGAAAACACAATATTCACACCGGGCCGAGAACTGACAAAAACTAAAAGAATGGCTACTGGGGGATGAAATCATACTGGCAACCACAAAGAGACAATTTTTGCGTGTGCGAGTTTGCTGTTGCCGGGGATGGTTAAGACTGTGACAGGCACCAGGGAGTGCTCTGGAAACAGTCACATCGCTATTTCCAGCAAGGAGGTCGCGAGCTGTCTCTCTTTCAGCCCAGGGACCAGCACTTCTTCCAACTTAAAAAAAACAAAAAAAACATTGTAAAAGCTTTATTAAGTTCACTTGACTTCACACCATCAGCTTGATTTTGACTGTGATCAGTGGCAGTCCTAGCTTGAACGGCACCCAACGCAAGACAACCACGTCATGAACTGAATAGATCTGACTGCTCAATACAGTACAAAGTTGAAAGCCCCAAAGGTGGTAACATTTGAAGTTCAATCAGAAATGTTTCCGGAAAAATATATTCCAGAAAAGGCAAATAAAATACGAGCATTCCAACAGAATACCTTGAGGCACCTGCGAAAAAGTGAGTAATTCTATTTTGACTTTAATCAGTGGTTAACTTTAGCACAAACCTGGCACACACCAATTTCCTTGAAATGCTTTCCTATGGGATAAATCGTTTTGAAATTGGTCAGCCAGCATCACACAATGGACTGCGTTCAACTGTGGAGGCTTCACTGCATCCATTTTCCGTATAGTGCAATTTATTCTTTTCTCCATCTTCCATCATCATCTTTGCTTTCTTGCTTTCCATTCCATTGCTGTTTGCATTGTATTCCTTCGAAGTTGCCCTCACCAATACGATGTGAAACCTGAATGCATTAAGTTTCTTGTTTATATAAATTAATTATGCATGATTTTAATTTATGGAGGTACTTTGTAATGGTGCCCGGAGGGGAAGTGGACACCATGTAATATGTATTCACGCTACACATTGGAAACAGTGGTCACACAATAGCTACGGTAACCATCATAATGCATATCATCCATGATAAACACTCATACCAAGGCTGACCAATAAATTAATCAAAATGACTAATTGTAGAGCAAGAATGCAAGTTACTGGTTTCAACTGTGGAAAGCTTTTCAATCGTGACTTGTCATGCTGAGCGCCTGCTGATTTTTGTGAGACATCTTGGCATCTCTCGCATTCTCCTGACCTCCTCATAGTCGTCGCTGACCCACATGGGGATCGGCGTGCCCCAGTATCGGTTCCTGGAAATGGCCCAGTCGCGCGCGTCTCTCAGCCAATTGCCGAAGCGCTTCTCGCGCACAAAATCGGGAACCCTGCAAGAGAGGTACGATATTGTGAGTGTTGCTGTTGGGTTTTTGTGTTTTTGTTTTTGAATACAAAACAGGATTATGATCACTGGAGTAGGTACAATTTAAAACCGGTTGTTCCTTGCAAGCCATTTTCGGATGCAGAAATAAAAGCATGCATCAATGAAGTGATGGAAACGATTTTTCAAGGCAGACAAAAAGAGGAAATGACAGCTAAAGTGTAGCAATTCCCCTTCTCAATGACACTCCAAATGATCGTAAAATAGAGACAGCATTTTAGTTTTGTTCATAATTTTGTTGTTTAGGATATTACGGTCATACAATGCTGTCGCACGTGTTCTTACTGGTTTCACTTTTTGTGGCCCTTTAGGAATTTTGAGTACCCCTGGTATATAATGTAGCGCAGAAAAGCGAAATGGGCCTCTTTTGCATACTTTCTCCTCATTGGTTACTTGTCTTATGCTCTTCTCTGTGCCGCGCGGTGTTGCTCAGGAGTGCAAACTGAGATTGAGGTGGTGGTGGCGGTTAGGAGGAGGAGGAGGGGGAGGGCAGATAAATCGTCTTCCGCGTCCACCTACTAAGCAATGAGTTCATCAATTCCCATTTGTAGCAGGCATTTCTATTTAGGCCCCTAATATATCATTTAATGATTTTTCTTTTGGCTGCTGCTGCTGACCAAGTCCCCGTACCCCCCCCCCCCCCCCCCCCCCCCCCTTTTTTTTTTTCCCCCCGGT
>CAAKHF010015378.1:38421-55867 GCA_901007745.1 Hippocampus kuda
GGCCCCCCCCCCCCCCCCCCACCTCCACCTCCCTTTTTCTCTTGCTACATGTAGGATGTTAAGTGTACAGTCTTGTCTTTGAAGGCTCAGAAGCTCTGGTGAGACAGGGGACTCAAGAGGTTACCGAAGCAGAGAAGAGTATTTACAATTTAAATGCAGATTTCTCCGGCATTTACTAAAACACATCCAGCACGGAACACGGCAGCGAATGAGAAGGGAATTTGGAGGTTTGAGTTATCAGTTATTATATGATTCAGGTTTAAAATTATACTTAGTTTACGACTCCAAAAATCTGAACATGTTAAGTTTTGCGTTAGCAAAATGTGTTCATTTTGACAACACATCCAATCCTCATGCCTCAAATTCTTTGTGTGCTCGAATGTTTGAGATTCAATCAACTGCATCTCTGCTGGTTAGTGCCAAATGATGCTCTCCAATTTGCCCCAATAACTCCGGGTGCCTCGACTGTCTCACTGGAGCAAAGGCATTTCACTCCAAACAATAAGTACGCATGTCATTACATGAGGCCGCATGGCTGTAGAGTGCAGACGCGTCGTGATTTTATTGTTTGGGGGGGAGGGGGGGCAGCTTTGGCTTAACAGGAAGGAATGGGGGAGAATGGACTAAATAGGACAAACAGATTGATCTGCTTCATCTATTTGTCATTATGTCCAGTTGTGGTAGGCAAGACAGCCAAGCAACCGTCCACTGAAGAGATGAGCTCTTCTCCGAGTACTCGTTAGGTTGCTCGCTGATTTACCCAGAAGAAGGTCCTAATAGATACTTAGCCTTCGCCAGACCGCTGCGCCAATACGCGAAAGCGAGACAAGCCGAACAAATGACTGTGGGGATATGATAACAAGCACTTTGCTTGCTGAAGGGCTTTTTTTTTTTAAGCCTCTGATCAACGAACACGAACGTGATATGAAAGCACACGGAACCCGGAGAGGATTTTTCTTTTTATGACGATGCTGATGAGCCGGCAATGCTCCCTGACAGACAATCTTGGCGGAATTAAAAATCTTCACGGGAGCAGAAGTGGTGCGTCTAATCAAAAAGCGTCCTTTCAATTATTTAACAGGCACTGGAGGAAAGTTTTAATTAGAAAGTTGCATAATAGCGCATGTTTGAAGGCCGAAAGCGTGTCAGCTAAATCCGGCATTATAGAAATTGTATTATCAACATACCATTCTACTGTATATGGTTGAGGTAATACATATTGTATTTCACACCTTTTCGAATTGCAGCTCTGTATGAACTGAGAGTTCGATGAGGAAATAATGGACACAATAGTTTTTTTTGGGGGGGGGGGCCACGGTAAATAGTCATTTGCATGAGCATTTGTTTCGCTCACACTGCTTCCCTCTCTGTCTGTCAACTTCTTCGCTTCTGTGGGAGTCAGGACTCACAAATACACGCTCACACGTCCACAGTGCTCTTTTTGTACGATTTCATTGCTTTTATTTTTACATATGAAACATATAGACTGTATAAACCACAAGTGGGGGTGATTAAAAAAATGCAACTAACTTAAGTACAATATGTATCAGAACTTCTAAAAATGCTCACTGCCTCAGCATCTCAAGTGACAAGAGTTCAGAAAGTAGCAAAATAGGCAACAACAGATATATTGGTAAGATACAACTTTTTTTTAAATGGCTGTTAGCCACATTGGCCATGCAAAGCAGAAAATTATGGGGTTTCGGTTGAAAATGTTTCATTTCATGCATCAGTACCAAAAACACATTTTTAATGTACTCCATAAAAATATCAATAATGATCTGCTGGTTTTCAGAGCATATTAAAAGTCACGTCATATAAAATGCAAATGGAGAAGGTTGGTTGCTGTGAAATTAAGTGTACCAGGATTACGCCACAGGAAATGCATTTATCCTTTACAGTAGTGTGCGTCAATCTCGCCCTTTCGGTGTGTGTGTGTGTGTGTGTGTGTGTGTGTGTGTGTGTGTGTGTGTGTGTGTGTGTGTGTGTGTGTGTGTGTGTGTGTCATCACCTTCCTAGTGGCTAGTCATTCATCTCAGTTTGACAGTCCCATTACCAGCTGCTCAGAAAAGAGCACTGGGAGCACCTGGGGTATTACCACTTGGCTGGTGAGCCTTCATATCGACATTTGGTTCTACTCCACATTCCGCTATTGCGATTATCATCATGCACAATTAGCATTTCATTTATTTTACTGTATGTACTCTATGAAAATATATTTATACGCAAGAATTTGATGTCCATTATCTGGGCATGCGTATTCAGCAAACATTGCGTGACAAGTACCCCATTCAAATCAAGTCTTACCAGTAACATTGTCCATTGTTGTCCAGAAGCTTCTGCACCATGTGCTCCACACGGACAAACCAACTGGGCACAGCTTTGTAGATCAAGGGGGTGTCTGACCTGCAGGTGAATGTACCCGTTACAATCAAAGAAATGACTCACATTAGCGACAGAAATATAGGTCGTATCATATCATAATATAAAAGAGAACATAGGTTATATTTTACACATTCATTTCTTCTAACCAAACGAAATACTGTTAGTTAAATATATTCCACGACTCAGATGGCGAGGGGTTAATAAATAAAGACTTTCATCTCTGTGAGTTTGCATCTACTAGTGGCTTGACATCCGTGAATATGATGAGTTTAATTAACCCAATTGCTGCTCCGAGAGTAGTTAATGAATTGAAGTTCTGCTAATGTGGGACCTTGAAAGGTTATTACCGTTCTTGCACACTGACTTTCAATTGATTCTGAACAGAGACCGCAAACAATTACTGACCCTGTGGTCCATTTGAAAACCATTAATTGACAAACTGTGCTGCGACTTCACAGGAGGTCTCGCGGTTTGCTGCCACAAAAAAAAAAAGTAGTAGTATTTAATGTGTAACCTGTAATTCCCATTATCGGCAGTCAGTAGTCACAAGAGGCTATCATCACAGTATGCAATCTGGCCATGTCTCACCTCCAGCAGAACGGGTAGCTATGTTTGAAAGAACTGGAGTTGACAAGGCGACCCTTCTCCTTCAGCAACTTGATGATGTTCTTGTCGGCATCCTACACCAGGCAAAATACTACATAGTTAAAAAATACATGCAGTAATAAAATAATGTGACAAACATGGATGAAATACATGAAACAGGAGCAATGCAATTCCAATCTAAATGTTTGTTTCCAACAAGTGTTGGTCGCCGATCCAGCATTTACAGCATCCATTTTTTATGTATTTATTAGTACAAAGATAACCAGAAATGCAATGTATTCCACTAGCTATCATTCTCCCAACAGGTTACAATAATGAGAAATTCTGAAATGAACAAAAATGGCATATGCAGCAAATAGGCATCTATAAAGTTGCTTTGTCAATCAACATCAAGTTTGTGGGGCATTGGTCAAGGTATTTGCTATACCAAGTGAAAGATTAGAGAGAGAGAGAGAGAGAGAGAGAGAGAGAGAGAGAGAGAGAGAGAGAGAGAGAGAGAGAGGTCAAGTGTGGTGTTGTCAAGTGTGCACGCTATCATCTGAACCTCAATGGGCACAAATTAAGCATCCGATTAGGCGGTTTCGCAGTCAGCATGTCTGGTGTGCTTAAGTTCACTAAGTGTGAACATTACATCAAGAAAAGTCCAGTTTTGAAAATGGCAAGAAAAAAAAAAACACCAGGAAAACACACACAGTATGTAAGCGGTCAAATCGGGTAGTTTTTAACTAATTGTTTTGTGGTTGTTTTTCGATGGCTGGTGAATGCACGTTTGTGTTCAGTTCATCTTAGTTAATTGAGTGTCCTCACATCATCTTTTCAGAATAGCTCAAATAGACAACAAATGAAAAATGAACAATATACTTCAAGGCGCATTTTCACAGCGGGAAGGGATCATTAGTCCTAAATGGAAATGCATTTTCAAGTCATAAACAAAGCAACAGCGGGGAGAAGAAATAGTCAACTGCTCAGATCAAAACGTGGAAAAAAATAAATGGAATTAAACCAGCTGTCAATACTGTTAAGGGCTTTATTGTCAAAGAGCTAATCTAGAAGGGCTAACGGGTCACTCACTTTGACGTACTGTCCCGCAAAATCGGTGACCTCTGAAGTGAAGCAGCCAGAGGCATCCACGGGGCAGATCGGAGCCTGGTCCCTCTGAATGATGCTGTATTCAGTGCACACCCGGTAATCGTCCTACATGGGGAAATTGGACCCACATTCAAGCATTGATTAATGCTAATTCGTCTCTTTTATATTGTTAGCCGCTATAAAATATCTGAAACGTCATGGAGTGCAGCACAAAACTGTGTTGTCATAAATGTGAGATTTTCTCCCTGGTTACAGCATTACCTTAAGAGTCATCATTTTCATGATGTGATTCCCCCCCAATCTATCTCCATGAAATAGATTAAAAATAAGTAATTACCCAACCACTTTGGCAGGCTGTCTCACAAGCATAAAGGCACCTAATAACTCCATACTAAATAGTGTGTTTCCAAAGCTCGAAACAAAACATTGCCGCTGCTGCTGCTGCTGCTGCTCTGTGACAGTTCAGCGCCAAGGAGCTGATTGCTCTCCAACTGTTAATGCATTCTGTATTCAAACAGCCTGTCAAGTGGCACAAGATGGATGGCCAATGGGGCCGTTTGGCATCTCAGCACCAGGACATTAGCGTAGAAAAAAATGGAAATGCGCCTTCTAAGGGAAAGGAAATGCATTGATCTGCCATCTCTAAAATATGTGCAGTGAAGCATGATTACAATACTTTACACTCAAGGTCTGAAAGATGAACGAGTGGGTGTGGCGGCGACTCAAGGCAACAAAAAGGTTTCCGACAAGCCTCGGAATCCTTAGCCTTCTTGACAAGTTCGTATAACTCGATTAGCTATCACCCAATACCTCTGATCGCAGAGCAACATCGCCTTGATTTTCCCCGATATAAATCCTAAATATTCTACACAAATGAGACTCCCAAATATGCATATTTCTTGTGATTTGTCACTACTGATGCAAACATAATGAACAGGGAAGTTGCCCAAAGCCTATTTTGGATCAATAAAGACATTGAAAGATGCATTTGCATTGGAAATGGGACACCTTAAAGGTCAACAATTTGGAGGATTATGAAAACAAGTGATTCCACCTCATATGGGAATCAATGTGAGGAAATATTTAAAAAAGTGTTACATCCAGGATGCCCCTGTACTGGCTGCTCAGTACAAGAATGGCTAATAACAAAAGTAGACGACATGCAGAGACTTCCATTTATTTTTAAGATTGAACCTCCCTGTTTGGGACAACTTTTCAAATGTCACCTAAAACGTGATTTTTATGACAACAGAACAAATTATTTCAATCATATTGTCGAGATGATGGCGAATTCAAAACAGATCAAAATAATGGATTGTGTTCTCCTCTCCAGACAAAGATGGACACCTCCACATCCGTACTTACAGCTCCAAAGTAAGGTGCCTGATGGACCACTCCTGTGCCCTCTTCCTCCTTGACATAGTTATCCGTCACCACCTGGAATGCTCCTTTCTCGCCGCACTGAGATGAAATGGTGCAGAAACAGACAAAGAAAGGACATAAATATATAAATAATAAATGGCAATATGTGGTTGACCATTAAAAAAAAAAAAGAAAGGTAAACATTTAAAAAAAAAAAGTTTTCATTTTGTAGCAAACACATAAAAGTAGGAGACAGCCACCGAGTTGACTAACCTTGGCAAAGTAATTGAAAAGAGGCTTGTACTTTTTTCCACTCAGCATTTTGCCAGGAAATCTGGAAAGGGAAGGAACACACTTCAAAGTCACGTGTCAGCCAGAGCAGAGGGGAAACAAAAGTTTTCAGAAAACAATTTAGGTGAAGCTGGAGAACTCCCATCCAAGAAACGCATCCGCTATCCATCTTCTATAGCGCTTGTTCTCGTTATAGGGTGTCGGGTGAGCCGGCGCATCATCCCGACGGGGCAGGGCACACCTTGGACTGCTCGCCAGCCATATATCAAAGCACATGGTGTTGACAACTGTTCATTTGTGTGTGTGTGTGTAATATATGTGTGTGTATGTATATATAGATAGATATATAGACATGTATGTGTGTGTGTGTGTGTGTATATATAATATATGTGTGTGTATGTATATCTATAGATATGTATATATAGATAGATCTATCTATATATACATACACACACATATATTATACACACACACACACACACACACACACACACACACACACACACACGCGCGCATTGAAGACAGCTGGGAGAGGCTCCAGCACGCCCGCGACCCTCGTGATGATAAGCGGGTTTGAAAATGGGTGGATGGATGTTGTGCTGTTGTGCGAGGGAGCTCAGTGGGACTTGTGCTTGATTATCAACCGGTACATCTAATGAGGACACATGACTCACTCTCTTTTACATGTTTGAAATGTGGCTCTTTGAACACTCACTTGTCCAGGAGAGTGTACTCGCTCTCCAACTTAAATAGCGCACCCAGACGGGCTTCCATCATGATGTACGTCTTGTTGGTGGTGTTATCTGAGGGGAAAAAAAATGTAAAGGCAAACTTAGGCAAAACTGTACCTGTGTTGCCGTTAATTTGGACTATTCACATGCAAGCCTCTTGGCGAGACTCAAGAAAAGGATGGAAAAGTGGTCTCTCAAGTAAGAATTTAACCAAAATGCTCTGGAAAAATATGCCTCAAGTCCAAAAAAACAACAATGTCACCAGAGGTTGTTGCTTTTTCTTTAGGTTTTTTTTTTATTTATTTATTTATTTTTTTTTGTGTCACCACGACTTGATGGCAAAGATGAAATGTGTGATGGAAATGAGCAACGGACATTGGGAATTGTGGACAACGTTATTTATCTAGCACTTTCAACAAGCACAGCCGCAACATAAAAGTGAATAATTAAAATACAACCACAAATAACTTAATAAAATGATCTTTTCTAATTCAAATTTACAAGCGCCCTTTTACAATGGCATTTACGATAGAGGAGAGTTTGATTGCCTCTTGTGGCACTTGTTGTGTGAGGCTATCGATCAGAGGCACACGATTGAAATCTCCAATAACTGCATGCATTGACGTCAGTCATGTTTGCGAAAAGCTGAGTTTGAATGTAAACAAGCACCTATAGTTTTCTAAGAGCCGATAATTTGTCCTTTGGTGAGTTACACATAGAGAGATTTGGATCAATTCTCCAGCCCCATTTAGTCCTCTCTCTTGCTTCACTTTACTTCATTTCAAGGCCGGGATTTGGCTCAACGATTTTGGGTGAAGTTCTTTGCTGTTTTAGCGCCTCGCGGTCGTAGCCTCGAAGATGAGCGGTGAGGTCACATGGCGGCGAATTCGCTAATCGCTGAAATTCTGAGCAGCTGCAAAATTTTTAAATGTACAGCTAATGCATTTGACCAGTATCGGAAACGGTATTAGACAATCTCACTCGTGGAGGATCAGAATGGGCAGCATACAATCCTGCACGGAACGCCACTACTTAAAACATTCCATAGATAGTTAACAAAATGCTAAATAAACGTTTTTATTGGGCTCACTTGACATGGGGAAATGCATTTTGAAATTATAACAACTTGGGAATCAACCACTGTTACAGATCATGGATTGCGTTCAAATTGGAGGTTTTTACTATCTGTATATCATGACAAAGCTGTATGTCACAAAAACATACACAAAAACAGAAGGGAGAAGCAAAACAAATAATAATTGATCATTCGGCAAATAGCGTGACACAGGACGCTTAGCGGCCATTCCAAATCAATTCTTCCTCGTTAGTGTCTTCTAAGCTGTTTACATTTGCGACACGTGACTGATGATTTTTCTCATGCTCTGCTTAATTTTTGATGGCTGGAACAAATGGCCCTGACAAGAGTGATTCATGTTTATTGATCCGTGTTTCATGTGTGATAAACAGCAACCGTGTGATGCTCTTCTCCGCATAACTGCTAACTCGGAGGGGGGCTCTGACTGGGGTGTTGTATCCAGCTTGGTAACAACGAGGCCACAGCTGCAAAAAGTCAAGGTCGGGTAAGGACACAATGGCTGTGCTGTGAGACTGCTCAACTGGCGACAGAGCTGTTGGAGTCGTTGCAATTCAGGGAACCAGAACAGTCCCAAAACACCAAATTTGCAGTTAAAAGGTGTATGGAGGAGAGATAGTAACAGCGTGGTAAAAGAAGACGTTTCATTGCGTTGTCGGTGTGACAGATGATTGCGAGGATTGGACTTGCAGGGGCTGACAGAAGCCCGAGAGAGTAGCGAGACGGCGAACACGAGAGCGACGTCGGGTCAAAAACAGGTGGTGGGTGAAGGCAAACGGGCAGAAAATGTTGGACGGAGATGAAGCGAGGAGGATGAGGGATAAAAAGAGACTGAATTGATGCAAAGAAGAAAAAAAAATCATTGGTATTCCAAGGCGGTCTCCCATGCAGCACAGGCGGTGCAGTTACTGAGTCATTTGCTCAGTGATTCAACAGTGCCCCCTGCTGTATGCCACTGGCTATGACACGCTGATGGGACTCATCAAGTTCGATTTTACCGGCCACAACATGAGCTACAAACGCACAATCTAGCAGGATCCAATGTCAGTCTGTGAAACATCCTGCCTTAGAAAAACAACGTTCGTGATAAGATTGTAATTTTATTGTAAAAAAATAAAAATAAAACACTTGTGCATAATAATCAAGCCATGGGTGAAACAAGAATTTGATTTATAAGTCGATATTTTGTGCCAAGACGCTTCTTACCTTGGACCTTGACATAAGTCATTTCAGGGTTGACACACAGGGCCAGGTTGCTGGGCAGTGTCCACGGGGTGGTGGTCCACGCAATAAGAGAGACATTTTCATCATCGAGCAGCGGGAAATTGACGATGACTGATGGATCTTGAACATCCTGTAACCAGACATGATGGAAAAGTATGTTTTTTTGTTGTTTTTTTTTTTTAACTCTGTTGTGAACTACCGTCCTGTCAAAGATGTGACGGTTGTGCAGACCTTGTAGTTCTGGTGGGATTCAAAGTTGGAGAGTGGTGTGTTGCACGCAGTAGAAAAAGGCATGACCTTGACACCACGATACACCAGACCCTTGTCGTACAGCTGCTTGAACACCCACCTGAAAGCAAAAAAAAAAAAAAAAGCATGAGAAATGCGGGGAAACGAGAGAAATGAAAGTGAGTGTAGGAACATTAATATGCTCATCACAGCATATCATAAAAGGTTCTGGATACCATGAAAATACACTCGTGGGTAGTGGGTTCATTATTGCCACATTGCATTCATTTTTAGCTTGTTAGATTGTGTCAACATGACAGAACAGCATTTGACAAGTCATTCTGACGTCCGTGCACTATTCTGAGAGTGTGTGGTATCATGGAGATGTTTTTTTCCGAATGCAGCCAGAACCGTTTCCCCATTCCAGTCGCAGCGCCTCGTACGGGCATTTTTGGGGCACTCTGTATAACGAAGTTTCGTTTTTGTCAAAATAAAATAAATTAATTAAAATAACATTGTGTAACATAAATAAAACAAATGTGTTAAATATGAAACATTCAACTATTGGTAACACAAAAACACAAAGATTAATGGACGTATAACGTCATGAATTAAATGCATTGCGCCACGCATTGCATTCTGGGAACTGAAAAGCAAAGTTATTTGTATGTAATCAATGACTGATGATTTTATTGTGTTATTATGTATACTCTGTCCATGTCTGCTTTGAGTCATAAGCACACACGTCCTGAATATTGTGTGGAAAATTGTGGTGTTTTTTCCGAGACAAACATACCAGACGGTCTCCATGAACCACGGGTAGAGAGTTTTGTAGTCGTTTTTGAAGTCGATCCATCTGCCCATTCGATTGACCGAGATCTGGCAATGACCAACGACACATCATTGCCAAGTTTCACATTTAGCAGTTCCCAAAACACAACAAACACTGTCTTAACACGCTCTCACCTCCCACTCATTAGAGTATCTCATGACGATATTTCGACACTGCTTATTGTACTCAGCGATGCCCATCTTGGCGACGTCGTCAGGGCCCGTGATTCCCAAAGTCTTATCAATCTCATACTCCTACAACAGACATAGCTGATTGGAAAGTTCTGGGAGGATGAGTTAAAAGCAGCAACAACAAGATGCAGTATTATTTACCACAGGCAGGCCGTGGCAATCCCAGCCGAAGCGTCGGTCCACATGGAAGCCACTCTGGTGGGCAAAGCGGGTGACAATGTCTTTGATGGTACCCGCTAGGATGTGACCATAGTGGGGTAGACCCGTGGCAAAGGGTGGGCCGTCATAGAAGGTGTACCTGGTCGGGGAAATTGATATCACTATTATATAAAATGTTCAAATTTTGATCAGGGCTTGATGAGTGGAAATTTAAGAGCGATGATTTGGAGGGCATGCCAGAACATTGCTGCGTTTAATCTTTTTGCTTTTTAAATTTAAATATTTTACTCCTGGGCTAGTGGTTCAGCTGCGTACAGTGAAGTGGAACAGTCCGAGAGATTGTCGTCAGCACACCCAACTTTTAGCAAGCATCAGAGCATTAAGTCTATATGTATGTGTGTGTGTGTGTGTGTGTGTGTGTGTGTGTGTGTGTGTGTGTGTGTCCACACACTGATACCCAATGTGAGCAAGTATTCAACATCGTGACAGTCAATAATATAGAGCAAGCGAACATTTAACATTTAAAAGCAGAGTTCGACCATCAGGAATTAATGTATTGCTCTGACTTGGTACATTGTGGCATACAGACATTTGCTAAAATTTGTCACCTATTCAGTCTATAATAGTATCCGGGTGCAGCTATCACTCTAGAATCTTTAAAAAATGTTTTTTAAAAAGTATTTTGAACCCATTGAAACTAAAACATGACCATGGATCTAAATATGCAAAAATAATCATAATCTGCTATGGGAAGCAGGTTTAGGTCAGTAGACCAAGCCTAAAGCTAATTCCATTCCTCTCGAGAAAAGTCAAGATAAAATATAAAAGTTAAAAGTCAGTCCAGAACAACTAGTTAGACAAGTAGTGCTATGGCTTTAGTAGAGGCTGAGATGCCTCCATTTGCTCACCTAGGCCTGTTCTTAGATTGTTTGAGGCACTCGTAAAAACAGTCCTTGTCTTTCCACAGCTGCAGGATCTTTTCCTCTTGCGAGGGAAAGTTGATGGACTCAGGCACTGGCTCCACCATGATGGTGTCTGTCCATCAACACAAGACAATGAATGAGTCATGCCCTCGATAGCAAATGTATGCAGCACTTTTCATAAGTGCTTCGCAGTCAAAATACAGTCATTTATTCATATATAAAACAGATTCATATATTCATCATTCCAGAAAATACTAATTAAATCAAATGAAAATTATTATATAGGGGTTTTAGCTCTTTTTTTTCCATGAATTATTTTTCCCCCACTCGACATGAGAGAATGTCAGTATCAATCTCAGTAATTATGGCCAGTAAGTTACAAAAACGTGCTCTTTTGAACAGGAACCTGGCAGACTGATTCATGCCAGTGCAACATACATAACAAATTAATGCATCTTATTTGTTGTGTTTTAGGAGTGCTAACAAGTCAACAAGTTCCCCACAATTTGTCAACATATCTTATCACCCAACATTAAGGTTTTTCATTTTAAGTTTGAAGCCCGACATATACGCTCAGAAAAGATGGTTCAAGTTCACTTCAAAGTATTGACGCCTTTTTGAAGTTAACTAGCATGGTAAGTTAGCCGGTCAATGTTTAAGTAAATTTGCTCGAAACATAAAGCGTCGCGGCGTTGGTCAGAGGAAGGCGTTCTAGTAACACACAAAGGTGCAGAATTTGCCACAATCATGGAACCATCCGACCATTTATTTGACGCTGAGTGAATCTGAATGGTTTACTCACATGCTGTCCACCTCTGGTTGACAAGACACACGAGAAATGATGCAAGTCGGTGTGAGCGTCGGCGGAAGTGACGACACCGGCGGACCTGATGTGATGTTCAAGGGAAGTCGCAATTTGCTCAAAAGTACCGTCGCGCCTCAGACAGTATAGAAATCTCAATATTCACATTAGGACGCTCACAAATCAGCGCGATTATTCAGTGGCCTGGCCTATATCCAATTGCAGCGTTGTGGTTGTTTTGATGCATAAATCCGCTGGTGAAAAGACTCTTTGATTCTCTCCTTTCATCTAGAACTGCTTCAAACAAAGCGTATGAGGGAAAAGAAGAATGCACGACTGTCCGTGTTTCTATGTTGTTTATTATTTTATGTTAACTGTTTTGTAAAGCGCTTAGTTGCAGCTGCAGCTGTTTTGAAAACGCTATATAAATCCGGATCCATTGTACTGTATTGTAAATTTCGAGGACCATGAAACTAGGAAAATTCGCCGGTATTCCCGAGTCCATTGAACTACTCACCATGTTAACTTTGTTCATGCGAAAAGAAGCATTTCAGTAATTTTTTTCTTGGGTGTACTTTAATCATTCTTGCTAGACATGTTAAACGAGTTTCAGTCAAACTACAACAGCCCTCTTTCATGCCTGTCGTTTTTTTTCATAATGCAATACAAGTCAGTTTTTAACATGCAACAGATGTACTGCAGCTTGTTATTGGCCCTTCATAGCAATGTTGTTTTTCATCCTTTAATTTAAACCTTCCATTGACAGCCTGAGCTTTTGACATCGAGTGCAAAAGAGAAATCACACAAAGGAAGGAAGTGTTTGTTTAAAGCATTGCTTTATTGCGATGGTAACACGAAGGATGACGAGCAAACAGATCATTTCGGAGCGGCGGCCGCGTTCTGAGTGGCGGCCGCGTTCTGAGTGGCGGCTGCGGCCTTCCTCGCCGCCTTCAAGCCCTTTTTGTTGTGCTTCTTGGCAAAGCGCATGTTCCTCAGGAACTTGGGGTCTACCTGCAAACATAAAAACAAAACTCTTCAGAAAAACTATTTCAATTAAAAGAAGTCAAAAAAGTCAACTATACCTCAGCAAAAACTTAAAAATATAGCTAAAGTAGTGAAATAATAGCTGACAGGTAAACAACTTCAAATTAAGTTTTATTTGTATTAGTTCAATAAATGATAATATACTAATTAGAACGCTTTATATAAATATATATATATATATATATATATAAATATGCAATATATGCACACTAATTTCTAAACATTTTTTAGATACTTTAGAACAATTCAAAAAAAACATTCAGCATTTTTTACATACTACCAGATTTGTATTCATATCCATGACTTAAAGTCTTATGGCCACTAAAATATGTTTATTATTTAAGCCTTTGGGGAGTATAAAATGCCATAGAATAATTTCGCATTTGACATCTCAACCGTAGTTCAAAAAATGGAAGCCTTGTGATTGGCTCCTCTTGTTGTCTATTTAAGAGGGAGGAAATTTCATCTGTGCTGTATGTTACACATAAGGCACATTTGACAATAAAGTTGTACTTGATACTTGATATGATCAGGTAGGGTAACATGGGACAAGGGACTAGATTGACCATTGATTGCAATTAAGTAAAAAACAAAAGCCATTTCACCCACATCATTCTTCTTGATGTCAGCTTTCATTGATTGATAGAAAGACCATATTATTTACATATTTGTAGCTATTCATGTTTAATGCACTGATGGACTTTTTTTCTGTTTGAATTTTAAATGTCTGACTGTAGTTGAATGCACCTCGTGTCATGACAAATGTGAAATATGTCCATGTTTATTGTATTGTTGCAGTTATGATCATATTTGTATGAACCAGAAAAGGTGAGTGTATTACAAATGATCACTTGTGCCCTGTCTAAATACCTTTGCATTTTAAATCTGTGCATTCACACTGGATTCATATCCAATAGGTTATTGTTCACATGATCAGCATTTGTCTTCCAAATTGGCAGCTGAGATCGGAAAGCTTCCCGATTTAAACACTCTTGGCACCAAACAAAATTTGTGGTCCTCCAACATTGTGGTGTGTGATATCACAGGAAAACCACCAATAAGCACAGGGTATCCAGATTTGGAAGAGGCCTAACTGCAATCTGGAAATACCCATTTCCATGGTGGTGCATGTCCTCATCGTGCCACTTTGAAACAGCCAATATGTTACATGCATGGACTGTATTTTCACAACCAAAAGGCACACTTAAAAGTCTTAAATTTTCTCCAAAATGGACGCGGCGCCTAATAATGCGGGTCGCTTTGGGTATGCACCAAGAGAATTCAAGATCAACTAATCAATGGTGCTTGGTGCTTTCGTTTTATGAAACGGCACCATCTATCCATCCGGGCAAGGACGACTGTAGCGCAGCAACTTCCAGTGGATTACAAGGAAAAGATAGCCGTAACTGCAGCAAAAAGTGTTATGTTCTACGTTACGTTAAATAAAGAAGATTTCTTGGTGATTTTAATCCTTTATTCTGCCGCTCTGTCTGCCTCATTTGGCTTCAATTACCGACTGTTCACTCAACCAATACCCACATTCCTACGTACACGCTTGGGCTACAGCAAGTGATGAGGGACAAATATACTTTGCATTTTGAAATACAACAAAATGGCGAACACAGCTTTACTAAGACAGTGAGGCAGCGCGGGGCGAGTTACACCACAATTTGTGAATGAATTGGCAAAAGCCGGCAGGGCTATTACGAGACTGTTAAATATCGAAAAAGCACCAGCAACTGACACTATGCCTTTTAATACTGTACGTCGTATGGTCGTGAAAATACCGTCAACCCAGCCCCGGAAAGATTGCCACAGCAAGCACCGTTTCTGTCTTATGTTGTCTCGTGTGTATCTTTTTGACATTGTGGCAGAGTACATACCCCCTTCAAGGACTCAAAGCGATGGGATCTGGGCTTCTTGATGCCGTTCCTATGGGCTTTACGAGCTGCGGGGCAAGAATCGGGCATGAAAAGTAAATTACAAATGTAACAACTGCAGTTATAGTTTGTGGGAAAATACAGGGACTCTCGTATAACCTCTATGTACACAAAAAAGCATGTTATCTGCGAAGGCTACGGGTGAATGAGTAAATACTTACACTGGTTATGTGTCGTGTGGTTCTTCGACTTTGCCATTGTGACTGTAGTTTACCTAAAATAAATTAAAAGGTAAGAGTTAAACAATGCCAGGAAGGCTCCATTTACTAGCCACATCTGCGTTACTAAATTGAGCTATACGGCCTGACCAAGGACAACTTTATAAAGTTGGTATTTGACATCAACAGCAGGTTATCAGAAAAACGCACGGCGTTAATTTAAAAACTTCGTAGATTACGTACGGCATATTGTCAACAGCTCATTTTGAAACTAGCTAATGCTCAGCGCAGGAATACAACTTCACAGGAATTTATCCTTTATCAAAATGAATCGTATGAATGAAATAGTGCATCGCACGTGTGCTTTATAACGTGTTTTTTCAAACAATTTCACTGTTGGTGTACAGACACTGCAGGCACACGAAGATTAATGGAGATTTAAATCGTACATTTTTGGGAGAAAGGCTGGATACCTACTTCACGAACAGACGACAACCGGAAGAGAAAGAAATCGACTGCGGAAGTAAATAAATTGGCGGCGAATTGGCTCTAAATTATAATACTGCCCCCTGTTGTTGGGTCAGCGAAGTAAATGCTCACGACAGACCACTAGATGTCCTCCTGTGCTCATGTTAAACATGTCAAGGCTCATCCGCGCTTCCATTAATGCTTTTTGAAGCAAATGTATATTAGAAAACATAATACTTTGCAGTACGTCATAGGTATGATTTTAAAAAACACGAAAGCATATATTTACATTGAATTTAAATAAAATGTTATTGCAATGGTTTATTTTTCCTGGGTTTCATAATTTCATTTTATTTTAATTTGTAACAATCTTTTCTTATCCGGTACATGTGTAGTACAATGTTGTGGTATAGAACTGCAAGGCATCTTACTGAGAGCCATTCCCAGCATACTGGTTACTACAAAAGAGTACACATTCAGAACATTAGATCATTAGCTCTTAGGAGGACTATTGTTTTCACGATCACAACCCCAATAATCAAAAGTGAGCATCTCATTTGCAAGAAATATTCCAACAACAAAGAAAATAGATCCTTTTTTCTAATTTAAAACGAAATAGAAACCCCAAAATAAAGAAAATAATGGAGAAAAAAGTAATTTAATCCAAAATAAACAACCCTTCCCCCCCCCCAAAAAAATGATGTAAGGTATTTAAACAAATAAAAATATACTTTGGTTAAAATTAAGATGAGACCCCAATTTTAAAAGAAATAAGCGAACATAATTTCATAATTCAATTCAAGAATTTTGTAATTTCGGTTCATATGAATTAATGAGTCGTGTAGTATATCCATAGGTCTGTATTATACTGAGTTAGCATGTCCGCCTCACAGTGAAGAGGTGCAGGGTTCGATCCCGGCTGCGGCCTTCCTCTGTGTGAGTTTGCGTGTTCCCCTGTGCCTGTGTGGGTTTTCCCCGGGTACTCCAGTTTCCTCCCAAATTGGCAGCTGAATGGAATACTCTAAATTATCCCAAGGTGTGATTGTGAGAGTGAATGGCTGTTCGTTTATGTGTGCCTTGCGATTGGCTGGCAACGAGTTCAGAGTGCACCCTGCCTACTGCCCGAAGACAGCTGGGATATGTTCCAACACGCCAGCGACTCTTGTGAGGATAAAGCGGATCAGAAAATGGATGGATGGATGTAATATTCTGCCACCTTGTGGCCAAGGTACTCACACAAGAAGCAACAGTCAGTGTTCATAAACATTTTTTTAACATTCCAACCTCGGTTTATGAACAATTCGATTTACAAACGATTTCTTTTATGACTTTTTCTATGTCGCTTGAACATCCTTGTCTTTGTGCTTCATGTATGTTTGCTTGCAAGTAGATGCATTTTCAAATGATTCCTCAAAATTGAAAATGTCCCATCAATGGTGGGCTACATTTACAACAGGCCCGTGGGCAGGGATGGCGCGATAGCCCCGTCAGAAATGCGAGTAGCCCCAGGTAAGGTCCTCCAGCATTTCATTTGATAGTCTAAAATATATTCATATTATTATCTCAGCCTTTAAAAATCCTCGTCTCACCCCTAGGGTGGTGTCCGTCCCTCATTCAGCTCGGGTCCTCTACCAGAGGCCAGGAAGCTTGAGGGTTCTGCGCAGTGTCCTTGATGTTCCCAGCACTGCACATTTCTGGACTGAGATGTCCGATGTTGTTCCCGGTATCTGTTGCAACCACTCATCTAGTTTGGGGGTCACTGCCCCGAGTGCTCCGACCACCACAGGCACGACTGTCACCTTTACCTTCCAGGCTCTCTCCAGCTCCTCTCTGAGCCCTTGGTGTTTCTCAAGTTTCTCGTGTTCCTTCTTTCTGATGTTTCCATCACTTGGGACCGCTACATCCACTACAACGGCTTTC
>CAAKHF010015417.1:7215-17995 GCA_901007745.1 Hippocampus kuda
CCATTTTGGGGTTAGCAAGTTTACCTCACATGTTGTGAAATGAAAGGGGTCCTTTCACTGAACACTAGAGGCAAAAAAAATATATATATATATCACAGTAAATCATAGGCGCACATGGAAATACAAACAAGCGAAAATGAATATTAAAGCGCCAAAGCATATTTGTTGTTTCTGTGTGGGTGAAAAGGGCGTACATGTGCATCCAATGAAGAGTGAATAGCTCTTCCCGTACAAATGTTCCCCAAAATTCAACCATGATGTCACCATGAACCTGTTGTGAACTCAACACTGTCAACTACCATTACCGTCTCATCCCTCCTCCCAACTCCCGCCCCCTGCTTCACCGCACTACCTCTCCGTCCCCATCTTGTTTTCGGCCTTCCGCTCTTCATCTTTCGCCATGCAACATTGTCTGGATGCATTTTTCTTTTCAACACAAACAGGCAGGCGCATGTGCTCCCCCTCCCTTATAACGTTGGTTCCCCCCACTGCCGCCACCACCACCAAACACACAAACCGCTCACAGCCATTTGGACTGTCTCTACTCTAACAGGGACAGTTTTAATCAGAACAAGCTGGCATATTTTGGCCAGAACCTGCACTTATGGTAATTCAATCAGAACGAGAGGTAAAAGAGGGGGGGTGGTGTAAAGGGGCACACAGAGGGTAGCAGAGTGTGAGACGGGGAAATAAGAAAAACAGAGGGAGGAAAATGGAGACAGTGGGTGGATTGAAGGTTTGAGTGATTAGAGGAGTTTGATCCACATGTGGGAATGATTGTCTCATTACAGCTGATACGTTGAAGTGTTGCTACCTGGGGGACAGACGGTGATTGGAGAGCGCGGTACGTCAAAAATGAGATGATTGGACGAGAGAGAAATCACGACGGGTAATTGGAGGAGAAAGAGATCAAGAGAATTACACTGGTGGTTCCTAACAAGGAATTTTCCAAATTGAGGACTTGGAAATTCGAAAGGCTTCCTCCCTCCAGCTGAAGGCCGTTTCAGCTCGCGCCACATCTCCTCACATAGACAGGAAGCATTTAGAATGGTAGTACGCCATTTTTTCGGTCATGGGTCTATTGTGGGAAATGTGTTAAACAGTGCTCTTATCTTCACAACAGCACTCAGAAAGTACATGTACAGAACTTCTAAAAACTAGAAAGGTTTTTTTTTTTTTAGAAGGGTTGCATTTTTAGCTTTTTTTTGAAATTTCGGACATTCTCAAAACTATGCCTCTTCACATGGACCACCAGAAATGAGGGAAAATACTGCAGTATGCACTCCAGGCCAGTTGCTGAAACTGGAAAGAAACTCGTACATGTACATGTGATATGCTTGGTTTTTTTATTTATTCCAACAGATTTTACTTTTAAAGATTTATTAGCTCAATTTGGGATGTGGGTGAATTCAGCCACCGTCTGCTTATTTTATTGTCTACATTTTCATGGAATTTAAGAGGCTACTGAGGATTTGTTTGGACTTAGTTTGTTTAGACCAGGGATGACCAAATCACCTAGGGAACACACTAAGAAAAATAATGACAGTTGATTTGTGAGAATATAAAATAGTCGCTGTTGACCTGTTCTTCTACTTCCTCTGACCTTACTCCCAATCGCATCGTTTTGACTTAACCATTTTGTTTGAAACTGCACCTTAAAAACATCTTGACTGAAGTCATAAGTCAGGAAAGCTGCTCGTAAGGGTGGACAGCCATTTTGTTTTCAGTTTTGAGCCAGTTTGTTCGGAAGGAGTCAGATGAGCGACCTGTGATTTGTTTTTCATGATTTTGTTTGTTGTTTCGTAGGCCTACCTACCTCTAAGTGTAAATAAAATAGCCTTTTGTTTGGACTGCATCCATTGTAGCCTAGCGCATGTTTCACTGACAGTAGGGCCATTTTCTAACCCGCTTATCCCCACAAGGGTCACGGGCGTGCTGGAGCCTATCCCAGCCGTCTTCGGGCAGTAGGTGCGGGACACCCTGAATTGGTTGACAGCCAATTGCAGGGCATACATAGACAAACAAGCATTCGCACTCACACTAGGGACAATTTAAAGTGTTGCATTTACCTGCCCTGCGCGTTTTTGGAATGTGGGAGGAAACCAGAGTACCCAGAGAAAAGCCACGCAGGCACAGGGAGAACATGCAAACTCCACACAGGAAGGCTGGAGCCAGAATCGAACCCTGCACCTATGCAATGTGAGGCAGACGTGCTAACCAGTCGACCACCATGGCACCCATTTAAACATACAATGTGTGTAGTTATTTTTGTTGTGTGTTCAGCTTTACAGTAAACTCCAACTCGGGTATCATTAGTGAAAGTGAAACCAAAAACGTTAAGTTCTGTGCACCACATGTAGTTTGAACACGGCATTCCAATACTGCATTTTTGGAATACAAGTTAAGCCGTACAATCCACCCGTTTTTGTCCATCTCAGGGAGCGGCCATTTTGTCACTTGCTGTTGACTGAAAATGACATCATAGTTGGGGCTCAGGTAACAACCAATCATGGCTCAGCTTCAGAAAACAGGTGAGCCGTGATTGATTGTTACCTAAACCCTCAGCACCGCACCGCTCTGCACATTAATCATGTTTTTTTCCCCATGATAACGTTTTAACAATATGTTTTGGGGGTTTTTTGGACAATAAAGTTTTATTCAATTCAAAATTCAATTAAAGATCACGAGAAGTCAAAATCGAAAGCACAATTTAGATGTTGATGATTCGTGCAGCCCTGACAGCCAAAAATATTCAACTTGACCATTATGGTCAGTGGAATACAGGATAATGAAGTAAAATATATTTTAAGTAAAAACATAATGCAACTTTATGGCCAGAATTTCCCCCACAGCCACACTGTTTTTGTATCCCCAGGATAATGTAATTTAGAGGCTTTCAGTTTTACACATGACGCAAGACTAAGAAATGTCAGTATCAGGACCGAGACATGACTAGATGTCACTTAAAACACAGCGTGACAGAGTTGAAGTCATCTGCACAAGACTGCAGTGTGATTTATGCTGTAAGGTTAGGTATGAAGTTACAGTGAATGAATAATGGATGGTTGTCCCCAGCAGCTTCACCAAATATTAGAATTCCCTATCACCCTTTCGGGATATAAGTAGATAAATCAAAATGGAGATACAGCAGGGATGTGGCGCTCCCCTCTCGGGATAATGTGACACCTCATCACAAGAGGCTGCCTGTCAACAGATGTCAGCATATTTTAACAACCCAACGCAAAGTCAGTGCGCCTGCCAGAAAAATGTTTGGGTTTTTTTCTATTGAGAGCAAACAAGGACATGTATTAGGTGTCACAGTACAGTATTAAATTAGAGTTAGTTTTTTTTTTGACATTAGAGTAATGTCCTGATGATAAAGCGGCCTCAAATGAGGTGAAAGAAAATTCAAAATGTTCCACTATTTTATTGTAACCAGCTCTTCAATACATTCTCTTCATATTTTCTTCAAGTATGCTATGTATACACTCACAAGTCACAACATCGGGTATGATTGCACAATATAATAAGATCCAATAAAACACCAGATGTTTTTATTGACACTGTCACAAAGTACGCTTTTTATATTGTTAAATGAATAGCTCTCAATGAAAATTGAAAAAAAACATAAAAATGTGTAAAAATTCCATCTTTATATTTTTTTTCACAAATGTCCAAAACAAAAAGACACCTGGAAGGAAATTGGTTCCCAATTTCTGGTTTTATACACTGGGCCTCTTCAGAAAGTGAAATCTCCTAACCATCATGCCAACTTTCTTGAACCTTTGTGGAAACTGTCATCGTGTCAGAGTGAGCTGAAAAGGTGCATCGTTTCGAACACAGGAAAAGACAGCACGGCTTAAAATGAACTTGATCCTACTTTGAAGCATCTTTGTGGGGAGCCTGTAAACTTCATGTGTGGCTTGTTGTTGGAAATATTGCTGACATAAAGCATTGCAGATAATATATTATGTCTGTGTGCTGAAGGCTATATCACCTACAACCAATCTTTTGTTGTAACTCAGGCAAACTCAACATGTACAAACATCTTTGTAACATACATTCCCATCCAGTACTACTTTTTTAAGTTTTATGGCGATACTTGGGTAATAATTGGGTAAGATCGCTGACTGGTAGGAACGCAGACACACATGAAACAAGATTACAGTACATGGCACAACATGTATAGGCCATGTGGCACCTCACAAGGCCTATGCTTTGCTGAAACATCAAAGACTGGTGGCCAAGATTTGACTTGCACACAAAGAGCCTCGTGATCTGAAGAATGCTTTTAATGGTCCCTCAGTGGAATAATGTAAAACATATTTCTCCATCATGTCTGATGAACGTTCCTCAGATATGATGGAGAAATATGCAATCCAAGCAACCAAACAATGTAACATCTTTTTAGTCATGACAGGCAAGCAATATAATAAGGTGTCTGTGACATGCACATAACCTCGGAATGATCACATTCTCATCTGCAATGACACACGCACAGAATATGTTGTGACAATAAACCTGAACCAAGCACACACTGACATCTTGTGGGGAGTGGTTTAAATGAGGCACGAGGCCATTTGTGAACAAGTAATGTCTTGTTTTAAGCACGTGGTGGTGATGTTGGTTCACTAATGCATCGAGAAAACCGCAGCGTTGAAGTAACGCAGGCTAAAGTTTTTTTGGGCAACCATTTCTATCAATTCTGCTTGAGGATGCTCTACTTTTTCTAAATGTAATAAAAAATATTAATGAACATGTTTAATAGATATATGGATGGTTGAATTGGCAGACAATTTTCATCCCATGCAGGAAATGAAATTGTACAACCAACCAATTACAAACAAAAAAAGAAAGAAGATCATTTTAATTTACTCCAAACAGGAAAAACATGATTCATATGTTGCATTTTGGACTCTGGTAAATAAGAGTCTCAAACTTCTACAGTAACATTACTACAATTAGTGCAAAGTTGGAAGTTCAAAATTATTGGCAATGATCTATGATGATACAGTATATGGATTAATTATAAATAAACCTAATTAGATTTTGTTGTATGTTAAACACCAAACAAATCTGTCTGGGTATCCAGACCATCTTTATTATTGAAATGCAAACTGTATCAATACTAACATCGCATTCAAATGGATATGTATTTTGGTCCAGTGAGGTTTGCTTGTATCTAATTTTACTTCATCCTTCAACCCTATTTTTTTAACGATGGCATTCTTAATTGACTTCATCTGTCAAGAATACATTCGAGCGCTTGAGAATAACATCACACTTTGTCATAGCCAGGTCGTAAAACAAAGTGACCCAGATTAAAGCCCCAAACCCCGCCAAGACTGGCTTTTCATCTTTATTTGATTATTTTTTTTCTCTCTGGCGACGAACCCCCTATTTTAAGCACGTTGTGTCGTTTTATTTTCGGGTTTTTTTTTTCTTTCTTCTTCTAAAGCTGGTCTCCACAAGCAGCTTGTGACCTACATTCGGGCGGTCCCAGCCAATCTTGGGTTGATAGTTTGGCTGTGTGCAAAACACAATCTGCAGAGAGCAGGAACGTGACGAGGGTGGGGGAGGGGCAGGGGAAGTCACGCTGAGCACCGCCTAAAATGCACGTGCCGAGTGTGACGAGGAAAAGATCGCCAAAACGCCGACACACCACTCACTCGCCCAGTCTCCTGCGGACTGTTTTAACGCAGATAAATTGTTGAGCAAAATGAGCACGGAAAGAATGTGCGCAGGCTAGAACAGATCAGCATTCACTGCAGTCCTCAACACGTTCAGTCTTATGAAAACAGGATCGATGTTTTTATTGTGTGCAAAATGGCCCATCATGAACTCTTTACCCGTCTCTCTCCCTATTCATTGTCCTGCTAATGCTAATGTCGCAATTGAAAGCAAGGGTGGGTGATTCATTTTCAAAAAAAGGGCAAAGTGAGAAACCACGAGGTTGTTGTTTAGGCACCAACCTCTTGGAGGATGAGCGCTGATGAATGCAAAGGGGCCGCCAGTTTAATACACACTTCTGAAATAAATGTGCTCAAATGACTTGAGTATTATCGGGGGCTAACCAATTTAATCGGGCAATGTTAGCTATTTTGAAAGTCAAAAATCTGAAAGAAAAAAAATCTGCAATTTAAATCTATCTATCTATCTATCTATCTATCTATCTATCTATCTATCTATCTATCTATCTATCTATCTATCTATCTATCTATCTATCTATCTATCTATCTAAAATGCACACACTACAACACTAGACAAAGATAATGTACTGGCGCATTTTCGCTATTCCCAGCAGGGCTCGATCTGTATCCCTCGCGAACGTTGTTGCACTGTAGCCTTTGTCCTAAATGTATACAGTAAGTATTCCCACCTACGGACTTCTGTCAAACGAAAATTCTCTCACCTCAAATAAAAATCTATCCATTAAAATTTCGACTACGATATTATATTATATTAATGATAGATTCATAACAACGTAAGTTCTGGAACCCAGAACCCAGCCATATGGAAGCAGTAGCGCAAACTCAAGCAAGTCCCGCTCGATACTACGGAAAAACTGTGGCCGCGCTGCTATTTATTCTCATTGGATCCAAAACGGCGACATGTAAGTGACTCTACTGGCATGAGTTTTACTGGAATCGCGAATGATTTTCTATTTCATTCATATACATTTAAGTCCTGTAGATCATGGCATCAAAACGAAGAGGAACGGTAATGGCTGTGGAAGAGAGAGTGGAATGCATCCGATTAGCTGCTCAGAGTAAATCACTCATGGCTCGACATACAGTCGAGTAAACGAACGTTTCCTGGAATGCTTTACCTGTTATTGTGCTAAAAACCTTCTGCTGACTGGACCGCTAATTAGCGAGAAGGCGAGTTCCATAGCGCTAACAACGGGCATAGAGGACTTCGAAGTTCGTTGCCTGACATCCGCTGAGCAATGCTGTCTTGTGTGATGATCGAGGGGAGATAAAGTTAGAGACAGTGAGTGAGTGGAAACAAAAGCCACCAAGTCTGTTACTAGTCTCATTTTGTAGCAAATAGTCCTAATTTTGTGATGTGTCTTGTGATACTGTATTTTGTTCATATACCTGTACTGTACGCTGCAGTTATTGTGTTACAAACAGTTTTTGGACCTTTTTTTGCTTGTGTTGTTACACATGTATTTTGTTAACATACTTGTATGTTCATAAAGAACATGTACCATAGTCGTTTCCCACAAAAGGTAATTCTGTTATAAGGAAAGATTGGGCAACGCAAATATGATTCCGTAGTAGAGAATATTTACCTGTATTTTGTCATATTGAATGTTTTGCTTAAGGAGCAGAGTGACTCCATCTGCCCGAGACAAATCCCTGAGTGTTTTAAAATCCTTGGCATAATATCGGATTCCAATTTTCCGACTCGCTAAATTTGATAATTTCCCACGACGCACTCGGTGATCTCTCACAACACACATTAACACAAGCTGTTGGGAATCACTGCCCGAGTGTGAAAGAGGCTCCGACCTCACTTCCCTCCAACAACAGATGGAGTATTTCACACCGAGTGGGATATCTTACCAGCTCTCGCTCGCATCACCCCCACCTATCTACGAGTTCAGGGGGCTTATTTGCATAAAATGTGTGTCAGTAGGGCAGGACTGGCTCACATGCCATGCGCACATGCAGCAGGGCTTTGAGCAGCATTCCAATGTGCAAACAGCCCAATGAGCCATCTCCAAGCTGGGGGGCCTCAGCCAATGAGAGGCTGAGCACGAGTGGACCGGAGTGGGGGCGTGAGGGGGAGGCGGAGGAGCATGAGGGTGGGGGCGAGAGAGAGAAGGAGAGAGACGCATCAACAAACGGGCGGTGGAGGGGACACGAGAAAGGGAGAGAGGGGGGAAAAAAACGGTCACATTTGTCAGGCACCTGAAAACGTGCTGGTTATTTCAGGACGCGTGTTGCTTATTGATGAGCGGGGTGTGTTTAAACTACTTGCACTCTAATCATGTTTTCATGGTGACTGTACATGGCAAGCAGTTCAGTGTGACAGAACCCCTTTGAGGCGCACATCCGTAGAGTGCTGTTCACATCGGAGTTTTTTCTTTCTTTCTTCTGGATTGAATACAGCATTGCTCTATTTTCTCCTTCTCAAACCATTTTTGTTCTGCTGAGTGGATTTTCTCAAGCAGCCCCCAAACCAATGCCCTGTGCACATCCCTGCTCTTTTGATCTTTGGGATACACTCTCTATGCATTGGCGGTTCAGGACTCTTTCACCTGTGTCTACCAAACTCCTCGGCGGCGACCAGAGGCGCTAAACAAACGACAACAAACAGAAGCAACGTCTGCCTATCTGCTAAGAGACATGGAGAATAGTCCCGGAGGTAAGTGTTCTTCTCTATCAACCCACAGATAAATAATGTGTGTTAAGAATAATTCTAACTGTCAGTGGTGCGGTTGAAAATTGGATGTGGTGTACACGTAGTTGCACTATCTAAAATATAAAAGGTGGTTTATGTCGCAAAAGTATGTCTATGAATCAACTCAGCAATAGTCTTTATTCAGATGTGCCCGCTCTGGTACTACTTGATGATCATCTGACTGACACCTGCAAGCGCGGGAATACAGTAACAGGGTTTTCTTTTTTCGGGGGGTGGGGGGTAAAATGCAAGAAGCTGCAGGATCTTCACCAGAGTTAGTGTGGACCTTAAATCCCAATTGACACTTGACTTGCATGTAAACAAACTCACGTGGCATGAGACCTAAAATGCCTCCTTGTTCATGAGGATGCATTTCCACCCCCCTAATGATGACCTTCTTATATCTTAAGTGCTCGTATGACACAGAGCACCCGATATGGTGATATTGCTTCTAAAATACCCCGGAAATCCCAACGGGGGCCCTATTAAGTACGTCAAAGTCCTCTTGGTCGTTTTGTGTGCCATGTCTTTTACATGCCCAGTGCATCATGGGTAGAGGCGGCGATAATACTTGCAATCATGCGGCCGATTTCCGACACGCAGCCCCGCCCCGCCCCGCCTCGAACACAGAGCACGTGTAACAACCTCGTCGTCCACGTGCCGCGCATGATTTCTTATTGAGCCCCGCCCCTCACGGACGCTCCTCTCAAAGCAAGCGCGTGCACGCTTGCTCGCTCCGGGGGGCCAGTACGGGGATTCCTCTGTGTTCACAGCGAGTGTGGTCAGTGGGTCAGAGGGGTTTAAAAGTGTTTTTTTTTTTTTTTTGCACTACTTAATAGGAGAGCTTCATAAACTACTCATTAGCAGTCACAGTCAAGTGTAGTACTGTAAACATTACTTCATCTCATTATATAGTTACCGGTAAGTAAAACATAACAAAACTCCCTTGGTAGGACTGGCTTTTCTAGTTGCATCTGGCCAGCCAGAGTCATTACCGCTAACCTTAGTGTTTCATTCATTTTAATATATTAGTTGTCTATCGCTTTTAATGAATGGGATATTTTCAATTCATTTCAATAGGGGAAAATCCATTTGCTACACCAGTAAATTTAGGATCTTGGCCTTGGAAAGAATTAAATTTGCGGAAAAACAAGGTACCAGTGAATGAATCTTTTCCAGTACTTTGTGGTCATTGAGTCAACAAAGGGGTCGACCAAGTCATGGAGTGCAATACAATATCCTTTGCATGCCTGATAGGGGGGAAAAAACTGTCCAAAAAAGTTAACTGTTGGCTCTTAATAAGTTGAATATTAAACGGTGGCATTTAAATTTAAATGCTGAAGCTGCAGCTTACCCCAACCGACTTTGGGTGCGACCGATTGCCAGGAAATCGCAAGGCAGGTGTTAACATGTGCGTCTGAATGTGTCACTAATGTATTCAGCACTGCCCAAAACATTCATTTGGATGTCTGAGGGAGTTAAGATGATGAGTCGCATCTGCTGTCTATGTCAAATTGACAAGTAAACAACTAAACTATAGTACAGTATTTCTGGGAATGATATTGGTAGAACCCACCTCTTTGGTAGAACCCACCTCTTCAGTGAGTTTAACAGCTGAGATTTGTTGTTAATGAGGTTTAGTCACCACCATATTAACCTTTGCTGCCTTTACAGAACCATCCCTTTTCATAAATACACACAAGGGCAGCCTTTTCACGTGGATTAGGGCTTACCACCCATGCACAACTGTAAATGTTCACACAGAACAGTGGTAGTGGTGGTGGTGGTGGTGGGGTAGGAAGGTGAGGGGGTTTTCTGTGAGTCATCACATGAGATTGATGTTTGTACAGGTCAGCTTGCCATGGTCAGATGCCTCGGAGGCGGGAGTACACGAGATGGGAAGTCATGAAGGATTGGCAAGAGGGAGCGGGTGGGTTGTTTTGTTTATTCTATAGCTCTTCAGGCCCAGGCAGTGAAAGTCCACAAATCACGTGTTGCAACTTGTGCATGACTACAGTGCTGTACTCCCAGAGCTCAGTCTTGACACCCAGTCAAACTAGATTCCAGGAAGTTGTAATGAGCAAGCGGAATAGGGGATGTTTTTACACGAGAGGGCGGGGGGGCCGTGCGTGCTGCTGAATGAAGAGAGGAAGTATGTAACATGTGACGGCGGGTGTGACTCAGGTGATACACATGTTCATAAAACTTGACCTTGTTCATACGCACGTGCACACACACAAACACAAACACAAACACACACACACACACACACACACACACTCACACGCAAGGGGAAACAACACATGGCTCATCTTAGTGTGAAGTCAAAGCCACACATGGCAGTGAGCCACGACTACCTCGGGCTCAC
>CAAKHF010015420.1:0-10309 GCA_901007745.1 Hippocampus kuda
ACAGGATGGATTTTCGACAGTTTTTTAGAAAGGTAAATTAAGTATTCAATTCATCCATGCTGGTAAAACTAGTGACTATAGTCCGCTAAAATATCTCCAGTAACAGCGGAAACTGCATTGAAACAAGTGTTCCCTTTTGGATAAATTAAGGTGGTGCTTAATAAAAATTAAGCACCATATTATTATTAAATACATTAATAATCATTACACCAACTCTTTGAGGCAACACCTATTGAGATTTTGGCCTATATAAAATAAATAAATATAAAATAAATACATTTATTTATTTGATAGGAATCAGGCCAAAGACGCACAGAGAGTGAGGAGTGGGGGGCGGGGGGGTCTGCTGGACAGGTGAGTCTATCAGATCTCAAGGCTAATTTTACTTGCAAGGCTGTTCCCAAAATGCAATCGGAGCTTACAGTAAGATTGAACTTTTGAACTCTTTATAATTTCTATTATCTAGTCCAGTTCAAGTCTAGGCGAGGAAGCCCCATCATAGTAAAGGGGATACTAATGTGATGTGTGTAGTTCTTCATAGCCTCTTCATTTTGCTCTCAAAGTGCACGGAATTGATGGATTTTTAATAGAATGTAGAAAAAATTTCTCCTGGGGGGGGCATGCCCCCGGACCCCCCTAAAGGGGCTGTGTTCCCCTTTGGGCTAAGCCCCCCTTGTTCTTGAAACCTAGTGACGCCCCTGGATGACCGACCGCTTCCTTTAAAAAAAAACAAAGGATTCACACAATTACAATACAGTACACAAAACTCGATGGGAGATGGATATTTGTGTTTATGTAACAAGTCAGTGGAAAGAGAAGTAGAGATAGGAAAAACAAAATGACAGCCAGGCAGTTCTGATGTCATTATAAGCCATTTGCGTTCAGTATTCTTAATGTGTTACAATCAATAATTTGAGACATCTTCACATAAACTTTGAAAGTCCAAATTCACCTCCCAATTTTAAACGCATTAATGGACAGTTTTCTTTTTTGCCCATGGTATTTAGCATGCATAACTATGGCACTATTGCAAAGTTTCATTCTTGTGTGTGGTTAATTGTACCATGAATTTGGTCCAAATTTAATTGTAGTACTTTATCCATTTTCATTTGCATCATTCCATGTTTCTTTCAAACAGGAGAAAAACAGATGTCAATTGTTTCCTCCTCTCTAGAGCTAAAGCCGCATGGCTCAATCTCAAATCTAAATTGTTTTATCAACCAACGTTGCTTCTGCTGGATCATGACCATGTCCAATTTTAAATGGCATTTCTTTCACTTTGGGAGACATCGGCCATTTCATAAAGTGCACATATCTATTTGTAATTTTACCTTCATTGTTATGAATTTTCGCACTTTATGAAATATCCATCCATCCATTTTCTGATCCGCTTATCCCACAAGGGTCGTGAGGCGTGCTGGAGCCTGTCCCAGCTGTCTTCGGGGTCGATGGGGGACACCCAGAACTGGTTGCCAGCCAACCGCAGCTCTTCATGAAATAGTTTAATTTGAAATATTTGACTAACACTTTTATTATTACATATTTTGTCTTTAAGGTAAATGTGATTTAATTGCATGTTTGGAAATGAGATCTGTCTTTTAGAATGAATTAGATTATTTTTAATCATGTCTAATAGGGCCAAGGAAACAGCTTTACAACTCTTTTATAATCGATTGTAGAATTTTTAATGTGTCCACAATAAATCCTTTTAGAGATGAGGAAAAACACTGAGTTTTAAATTTTAGCCATGGAAGGGCTGTCTCAGATATTTGTGGGCATTGTCGCAAGCCTATTAGTCCAATGGACTCAAAAGGAAAGAAACAACAAACCCACACAGGAAATACCGTTGAACATGCTAATCCAGAAGTACGATTTTGGAAAGGAACAACTGAAGGGTGGCTGGTGTGCTATTGTCTCCCACGAGGATGAGGGAAGGAGCTTCTGGTGGTTCTTGGGGGCTGTATGTCCAATTCCCTGGCAGTATGCATGTGCGCTTTATGGGCACAGAATGGGGCAAGTTCCTGGTTCAAATATGGAGTATGACGCCATATTGAGATGAGACAAGTTTTCGCTTCAAACAATAAAAGTGCTCGGTTTTATTTTTGTTATCGATCTCAGAGCGGAGACTCACACGGTATTAAAACTTGTTTGCTGCAAGACAAAAACAAAAAAAATTAAAAAATGTTTTTAAACATGCAAAAAACAAAACGACATGCTGCGAGTGCTTGAGAAAACACCCTATTTAGATCACTTCAAGGGACTCCTGGATGCCTGTTATGTGGTCTGAGGTTGGTGGCCCTGAACTTCTGTGTTAGGATTTTCATAGTCCTTTTGTATGTCCAAAGGTCCATACAGCTTTTCAAGCACAGCCAACACTCTGCTTTGGACTGAATCCACTTGTTCTACAGGGCAGTATTCATCTAGACTGGATCTAAGACACAGAGACAAATACAAAAGTCAGGGTAAGAATCACCACCAGTCCACAATCAGGAGAGTCATATCTATCTCTTTGTAGGTACAGTGTATTCCAGCTATTTGCGGAGGGAAAAGCGAAAATCGGTCAGTAGAACACAATAAGGTTTTTAATTGCAAAGTGATGCATCAAGATAGTGACATCCAACTTTCATCTAAATGAAGCCCCTCAAGTCACCCTCAAATTTCCCCAGTGTGGGACAAATAAAGGGTATCTTGTCTTATCTTAGCATAGGCCCTAAGTAATAAGAAGCCACAAGATGGGACAAATAAACATATTTTATTGCTTCAGCTTGAGCACAAATAGAGCAAATAAGTGAGTTTTCCCACAAATTGGAAATTGGCTTGGAGTTTGAAGCGGATTACGTGGTACAGGAGAAGTGAACTAATCTCTTTTTGTCAATGGACGCTACAGCTTCGTGTTTGCTTTCAAAACTTTGCTTGTAGCAGACGTGTGCACATTTTCAGCATGACGTCTCTGATCCACTGGTGAAAGGACACTTTGATCCTCTCCTCTTTCATCTATAACTGCTTCAGACAACAAAGTGTATGCAGAAAAGAGGTGAAGATTGCACGACTGTCTGTGTCCTAAATGTGTTGTTATTTTTGTTATTTTGACTTCAAAATGGCGCAGCGAGAGTGGCTCCTATATTTTGTTGTTCTATTTCTTCCTTTCATAACTTTGCTGCTGTGAATTGGGAATTTCTCCATTGCTAGACTAATAAAGGTTTTCGTATCATTTTCGTATCGTATCGTAAATAAATGAGGATAGGTTAGGCCTCGAAATGCATTGGGATCTCTCTCTCTATCTCTGGAGCAGCAAGAAAGTGAGTTTTTCTGCAAATAATTGAGGATGGGTTTGGCCTGGGAATGCCTTGGGATCTCTCTCTCTCTCTCTCGCTCCCTCCCTCTAGAGCAGCAAATAAGTGAGTTTTTCTGCAAATAATTGAGGATGTGTTAGGCCTGGGAATGCCTTGGGATGTCTCGCTCTCTCTAGCTCTCTCTCTGGAGCAGCAAATAAGTGAGTTTTTCCACAAATAATTGAGGATGGGTTAGACCTGGGAATGCCTTGGGATGTCTCTCTCTCTCTCTTTGGAGCAGCTGGTGTCCTACAGTTTGTAACTGCTTTCAGGCTATTCCACACAGATGCAGAGTCGTAACAAAAATCTTTTTTTTTCAGCCTCTCTGCATAGCTTCTCTTTGCGATGTTAATTTCCTCTGTTGATTGGTTTTGGGCATGTTTGTACCGTGTGCTTCTCCACTTCTTAAAGGTGGCCTCTTTCTCTTTTCTAAGTTGCCTGAGTTTCACAGTGAACCCATCCATCCACCCATCCATTTTCTACCGCTTATCCGGGGTCGGGTTGCAGGGGCAGTAGCTTTTACAGGGAAGCCCAGACTTCCCTTTCCCAGCCACTTCTTCTAGCTCTTCCCAGGGGATCGTGAGGCGTTCTCAGGCCACCTGGGTGACATCGTCTCTCCAGCGTGTCCTGGGTCATCTCCGGGGCCTCCTGCCAGTGGGGCATGCCCGGAACACCTCACCAGGGAGGCGTTCAGGAGGCATCCTAATCAGATGCCCGAGCCACCTCATCTGGCTCCTCTCGATGTGGACGAGAAGCGGCTCGACTCTGAGCCCCTCCCGGACGACAGAGCTTCTCACCTTATCCCTAAGGGAGAGCCCGGACACCCTGCGGAGAAAACTCATTTCGGCCGCTTGTATCCGGGATCTCGTTCTTTCGGTCATGACCCATAGCTCGCATAGCTGGCTGTGAACCATGGCTTGCTATTGTTGAAGGAGCGGAGGGACTTTGTTGGAACACACATTGTCACAGAAAGATGTATGATGTTACAGTGTCTGTGTATTCGTCCAGGTTGCCAGTTGTAGTTTCAAAGACGCCCCAGTCAGTGTAGTCGAAGCATCCTTGGAGTGACAGTTTTGCTTCATTGGTCCAGCTCTTCACAGTGTTGGCAACCGGTTTTAGACATTTGAGTATGTGCCTGTATGTATGGAATAAGTGTATTAAAAGGTGATCAGAAAAGCCCAGTGCTTTACGTCGTGCAGCAATGGTCCAGAATGTTGCCTTCTTTGGTGAAACAATCAATGTGCTGCTTATATCTGGGAAGTTCATGGTTAAGTTGTGCTCTATTAAAATCGCCCAAAATAAAAAGGGGTGACTCTGGATGCTTTAAATCAAGTTTGTTTGCTTGGTCAGCCAGCGTTTGTAGCGCTGTGCTCGCGTCAGCTTGCGGTGGGATGTAAACACCCGCAAGAATGAAGAAGGACAACTCACGTGGTGAGTAGAATGGCTTACAGCAGGGGTGTCAAACTCATTATGGTCGCGGGCCACATTGTAGTTACGGTTTTCCTTGGAGTGCTGTTATGAATTTTGGGAATGCTTATAAATGTTTAATCCCCTCCACATATTACATACACAGCACACAACAAGTTGATGAGTAATTAGTTTTAAAATCAGAAGTAAAGAAAGGTGACTGTTAATGCAGATTACATATGACAATTTGAAATTTTGGTTCAGACTTTAGCAAGCATCATGGACTTGACATGCTTGATTTGCTTTCGCGGGCCACATAAATGGATGTGGCGGGCCAGATTTGGCTCCCGGGCCTTGACTTTGACACCTGTGGTTTACAGTTTAGAAACAGCGACTCCAAGTCCGGGCTGCAGTGTGTGTTGAGTTTTGTGACATCAGTTCACCATTCTTCTTTGACATAGAAGCATATTCCACCACCTTTTGATTTTCCCCGATAGCTCGGTGTCACGATCGGCTCAGAGGAGGCAGAAGCTGGGTAGGCGCAGCGCGGTGTCAGGGTGGCGGTCGCTGAGCCAGGTTCCAGTGAAGCAGAGCGTGGCAGAATGTGGAAAGGTTTTGTTGGTCCTTGTGAGAAGAAGAAGTTCCTTCATCTCGTTTGGCAGAGAACATGGATTGGCAAGATGGATCGATTGGAGCGGGTTCGAAAGTCACGCTGATGCAGTTTGACGAGCACGCCGACTCGTTTCTCCTTATTGTGCAGCTGCACTGCCAGCTTTTAACCCCGAAAAACCTTGTGGGTTTAAGTGTGTTGGTAAAAAAGGATGAGTGGAGAGTCCCTAACGCTTGTCAGGACTTCTCTCAAGTCAGCGGCGCAAAGTTGCCAAAAATGAATGAAAATGACCAAAACAAAGACAATACTAGAGACTGCGTAACTGAGGACATATCTTGGACATATTTTAGTGTGTGTGTGTGTGTGTGTGTGTGTGTGTGTGTGTTCACCTGGACATTGTCACCAGAGAAGGTAAAGGCAAGTGTTTCAGAAACCGCTGTACAGCTGATATAAGTCTGTCAATCTCTTCATCAGAGCTAATATGATGGGGCAACTCAATTGTATCACAGGTTAAACCTGCTTGATGTACCTGGGGATGAGAAAAGATCACCTCATAATAAGGAAAAGAAAGTACAAATGAACAGTCAGATGTGAACAAGTTAGCAAAAATCAAGGAGTAAAAAAGGCTACACTTAAATGTACTGAAGCAGTCCATACTTCCATCCATTATCTTCACAGCCTCTCTCTTACAGGGTCAAAGGGAAGAGAAAAAATAATCCAGTTATTTTAGGGGAAGAGGTAGGCTTTACTCAGGACTAATCAGTCAAGCCAGCCACATGGATCATGTTGTTTAAAAAACAAGACCCAGCCTGGACTTCTGATGGTCAAGTTGGAGTGGACCAACTACGTAGGACCTCACAAACACCCTGAAACGGTTGCCAGCCAATCGCAGGGCACACAGAGACAAACAACCATCCGCGCTCACACTCACACCTCGGGACAATTTAGAGTGTTTCATTAACCTGCCATGCATGTTTTTGGAATGTAGGAGGAAACCGAACTACCTGGAGAAAACCCACGCAGGTAAGGGGAGAACATGCAAACGCTACACAGGAAGTTCCGGAGCCGGGATCGAACCCAAGATCTCTGCACTGTGAGGGCGACGTACTAACCACTCGACCACCGGGCCACCACAACAAACAATAAAACAATAAATTAATAACGAAGGCAGTAGAAAGCACAAAAACACGGTGAAACTAAAAATCAAGTCTCATAAGCCAAACAATCAAAATGAGTTTAAACAACGAGTTTTAAAGATGGGAAGTGAGAGGGCTTGCCTAACGTTCAGCGGGAGGTCCTTCCAAAGAGAGGGACCGGCAATGGAGAAAGCGAGCCTCCGCTTAGTCCTCGGTACCTCTAATAGTGTCTGGTCTGAAGAGGTAAGGTGGAGCGAGGCCATTTCAAGATTTGAAAACAAATAATAGAATCTTAAAAATAATTCTAAAATGTATAGGGAGCCAGTGAAGGGATGCCAGAGTTGGAGCTATGTGCTCTCTCTTACAAGTACCAGTCAAGAGGCGAGCAGCAGCATTCTGGACCAACTGGAGACACTTAATGGAGGATTGTCTGACTCCAAAGTAAAGGGCATTACATGAATCCAGCCTTTCAGCAAGGTTTCTCCATTTACTATGTTATAGCAGTATACCTGCGCCATCGGAGTTTGAATTTTAAGTTCCAACATAAAACTTTTTTAGCATTGAAATTCCTAACATGGAATTTTTTCAGAATTGAATTTAACATGGGGAAAAAGTCAACATCACAAAATATGCAGTGTAAATATATTAAATCCAAAAAATATATACAGATACTGGAAAAAAAATTCAACGCCTCAGAAAATTCAGTCTAAAAAATGAATTTAGAAAAAAAAAATATGACCAAAATATTCAGAAACAACATCCAGGTACCCATGGAGGAGCAATCAATCCCTCTTTGGTTACCAGCCAAACTGTTCCCAGAGAGCCTGTTCACCTGTGGGATTTCTTAAGACTTTTTTGCCACCTGTCCCAGCTTTTTTGGTACGTGTTGCAGCCATAAATTTCAAAGGCAATGATTATTTGCGAAAAACAATATTTATTAGTTTGAAAATTAAATATCTTGTCTTTGTAGTGTATTAAAATGTAGGTTAAACATGGAGGTTGAACATGAACATGAATGTCCCAACTTCATTGGAATTGGGTTTGTACAAACGGGGACATTACCAATCCTCCAGAAGAAATAATGAACTGCCTATTTGATATCCTTTCACCAGGTACTCAAGGGGTGGTTGCATGCAATCCGGGGGGAAATTCAGATAATGTGAATTTGACGCCTGTAAACAACAATTTAGTCCCTTCCACCTGCTTGGAAGAGCGGATGAAAGTAGCAAAAGATGAATTCCAGCCTTTCAAGGCTCCGGACAGAATAGAATATATCCTGTTTTGCTAAGGAAGGGCTGCCAACACATAAAATACGAGAGCATCTTATTTCGGGCTACGTACCAATGGCCTGGAGAAGTGGCCGAGGTATTTTTCTTCCAAAACTGAGGAAGAATAGCTACTGCAAAGTTAATGCTCCAGCCTACTTATTTACAATTTATTTTGGCATTTCCTTGAGCGTAGCACCAACAGAATGATCAGATGTCAGTAAAATGTAGGAGATTGGACTGTCTCAGAAGTGTTTGTGATTTATTCCTTTGTTGTGGACTTTATTCACAAATGAGGAAATCACAAAATAAACTCTGTAGGGGGGCTAGAGAATTTATTTTGTGATTTCCTCGCTTGATTTTCTGTTTTGATGAATTATTTTCAATTTTCGTAGTTTCATTGAAGGAATCGTTAATTTACGTTTTTCGGAGGCGGTCATGAATGGCTCTCGATTCGAACGGAAGAAGAGAAGGCACGGAGGACAAAGACGTACCTGTTTGTTGAGACTGTGAAAACCATTAATAAAATGTGTGTTTTAAAAAAACAACGCCACAGCTCTTTTTTCGGAGCTGCAAAAAAAAACTTATTTAATAAAGCAGCGACACAGTTCACTGAAACAACATGAAGTTATAACATTGTAAGCATGTCTCCAGCAAGGAGCCATCCTGGGGTCGACATATTTCCGTAATGCCCATACACAAGGCGCACCGGATTTTAAGGCGCTGTGAGCTTTTAAGAAAATTGAACTTTTTGGTGCGCCTTATAGTGCGGAAAATACGGTCATTAACACTCAAAATGTGATTTTTATGTTTTCTTTTCTCTACTATGTATAAAACAGAAAAATAAACTATGACTCACTCATTGATTGATTCATTCATTGTGGGCACAAAATGTCAATGAATTATTTTTAAAAAAAAGTCTTCTATGATTTTGTAGCAATGTAAAATTATACTTCTGTACATTCTGCACAAACAAGAATCATTCTTACCATTTCATAATCTGGGTGAGGATTTCTTGACTTCAAACTGGAAACCAGGCGGTCAAAACATGTCTTCCTGGAGAGAGGGAAAAAAAGAAGTAAATACGCACTCTAGAAATTTGTTTCAATTAAACTCAAGGCAACCACATTTTGTGACCCTTGTAAGTTTACTGCAATTTTTCCTTGACTGTTGACTGTGTTGTCCTCCCTTACGAGTATCATTTTTAATTTTTTTTCTTGATTGTACTGCTGCAACAACAAATCTATATTGTCGATAAAAATCGACATGTAAAAGTGCGGTCAACGAATTTCATTTTTGATTTGTTGTGTCGCGTGATTATTCTCTCACTCACGCGCTGCGTCATTCGCACTCAACATCACCCATCACAGAGTGCACAGAAGTGGAGTGTGCAATGCTCACTCATCTAGAGTAATGGAGTTATCACGACAGAATTCTACATTATTCTGCTTTGAAGTGAGGCAACATCATGTTAGTCTCCTGGTGCTGGTCTGTGTATTATCGTTTGACAAGCCTGAAAAGTTCAAACTTCAGTTGGCGTTAGCTTGTAAATAATATGGGAGAGTAGTAGAAGTGCAGTTTGCCTGTCTTAACAAAAATACAGTTTTTGAGTAAAGTTGTACACGGTATTTTAGTATATATCAAAATTATTTGACATATGGTGATTTGTGCCACGCATGTCACCCTGGAATATGTAATTTGTGGACGATACTCAACACAGATATAAAATGATTGGAACATCCCTAACAAGTCACACTGGTGAGACATTTAGTGTTGCACCCCTAAACTAAAAAACAAATTGTGTTAACTGACATTTGAATAAATCTGGGGGCAAAAATGTCACAACAATGAAAAGTCAAGCAAGAGATAACATTTGGTCAATGTTGGAAAAAAAACAACCCTAAAAAACTGTCTCCTCACCCAAGTTTGCCGACCCAATGTGAAACAACTTCTTCTCCATCATCTTCTAGTAGATCTGCGAATGCTGCTTCTAAGTCTTCTAACTGACGTATACGACAATCAACGCACTCGTCAAGCTCCTCCTAGACACGCAGATAAAAACAAAATCACGTTAACGAGTGTAACTATGAGAACATGAACATCTTAAATACATTTAATCTCCCTCCTGACTGTCTGTATGACTTGTGCAAGAACAAAATGACAGTGGATACAGGGTGAAGGGAGTTAAAATATATCCATACCCATTTACGTGTAGAGAATCAAAACTCTGCACCCCAGAACCTCAAGGGCTGTGCTTCAAGAAGAAGGGGATGGATGCCATGCCTCAGCAGGCAATAAGTCGACTTGTGAACAGCATGAGACGTCGTCGTCAAGCTGTAATTCAGGGGTGCCCACACTTTTTGGACCGAATATCTACTTTTCGATCAACTAACCTCCCGGGATCTACCGTTACCGGCACACGCACACACGCACGCACGCACGCACGCACGCACACACACACACACACACACACACACACACACACACACACACACACACACACACACACACACACACACACACACACACACACACACACACACACACACACACACACAC
>CAAKHF010015423.1:4396-26161 GCA_901007745.1 Hippocampus kuda
AGTAACCTGTTGACAAATTCCAAATAATAAGATAAGAAAACCTTTATTCGTCTCACAATGGAGAAATTCCCAGAAAAAGTTCTTCCCTTCGCCTCGTGTCAGTTCCATCAGTCCCCTTGAAAGTACGTCTTATGTGGGAGAGCCTCCTTCACGCCACTCTCGCTGATTCGATGTCAAAAACTGAGCTGGTTCTTAACCTGAAAATCTGGCTCCTTTGTTACGTTTTTTTTTTTTTTTTTTTCCTGTTGTGTAAAGTGTGACATCAACAGGTGTGTCCCTTTGTTTCTTTTATGGTTGCATTGTGCAATAGTCTGTCATGACTTCCTTATGCCCAACTGCCCATTTGTGTTCATGCGACACTACCGTAGGCATCTTGTGGTCCAACGAATGAAAAGTAGACCGTCATCGCATCCAAGCTGTCGTTGTGAATCCTTCGACACTCATTGACAGCGCTGCATCATTCCGCCCATATTGTACTGTTATATTTGGTCAATAAGCAACAAGCACTCATCTGAGTTCATTCAGTCCCTTCAACTCTGTCCTATCCTATCCTGTCTTGTCCCACCCTGATCGGTTCAATTTGAACAATACAAGAAATGAAAACTCTTACATAAGCATTTTCTCACTCGGCTTAACTTGCTATTCATGCAAACGACGCCTCTGCATCGGAAAATCTGGTTCAGAAAGCTTGCCACGTATGACGTAACGACCGCGTCCGGGGAACAACAAATTTGTTGTCACATGAAATTATCTTTGTTGTTTGGCTTCTTTCCAAATTGATGTACATTTCTCTTCAATCGGAGTGTTTCTAAAAATGTCCGACGTCGATCGTGTCTGGTCATGAATGCAGAGACAAAAGAGGCACGCATTGCCGTGTCACATCCCATCTCATTCTAACTGGCTGATGACTATTTGTTTTGAGGCTCATTTCAAATGCTGCGCTTCCGGTGCCAGACTGCACCTTACCAAGCTGTGCGCAACAACAAAATCTGTTAAGGTAGCAGGAACAATGTTCAAATAATGAGGAAGTAACTGATTATTTGTCATTATATTCCTTCATTTTATAAAAGTAGTAGGCCGGATAGACAGTTGGGACAAATGTTGCATTTCATTTTCATGTCAGCTGTCTGTTATGGTTCTGTTCCATTTGTGACCAACAGGTGGCATCGGAGGGCTTCTCCTCCAGAGTCGCACCTGTTGGTTATCATGTTATAATCAATTTATTTGTTTGTATTTTTTCTGTTGAAAGGACTGCCACTCTGACCACTCGGCGTCAATTGTTGTTCTACTGTCATGGATTTTTGTTTGTTCGTTACTTTGAGTTCTTTGGGTTTCCAGGACTTTGTGTGATGGATGTGGTTTTTCCAGTGCGCCCCTGTAAATGTTTCCGTTCATATACTTTGTTCAGTACTCCCCGGTTCTCCTGCCTCCTTGCTTTTTTTTGGGTACTCAACCATCGCCCAACCTGACACGATATTTCGACAGTGCGATCTCAGTGTAGCTAGTTGGCGGTAGTTTTGTAACATTCTGTCCATCCTTTCCTTCCTTTGTCCTGTTTGGCTGCGGAGTCGTCCATTATGGTCACCTACCAGGGGTTTCGAGGTTGTCTTTTTGCACCTCCGATTTTGTTCCGTTTGTCGCTGTAGGATATAGATTGTGTATGGGCCAAGAGACTTCCAGAGCATCTGGTCCGGCCGGTCTTGGAGTAGGGGTTAATAACACCCCGTGAAAGGCGCGTTGCACAGTTTCTTAAGAACCTTTGGCATCCCGTCCCTTGAAGCACTCCGAGAATGTCTCGCGAGCGGCCCTGCATTCTTGGAGAGGCAGTCATTCTTACACGTGCCAACAATTATTTCTTTACGTTTTGATGCCCGTCAGAAGGTTACTCGCTCACCTTGTGGTCATTGGGATTTTTTTGCATGCCTGATTACATTGATGGACTGACTGACGGATGGGAGAAATTGATTGAAAAAGATGACTCTGGGCACGACGTATTCTTCAACTGGCACGCCCTTGGTTCGTGACTCCACAGTGATTTTGATCTTGGTTTACGTCCAGATCAACGGATGCGAGACATTAAAACAGACATCCAATTGCAATGGCCTTTCTCATGTAAAGAGAGCCACTGCATACCCATGAACCACCGGGGCAATGCTTTACAGGTTAGCGTTAGCAGAACAACAGAGTGTGGCCATGAAAGCAATGCAAACAATTTTTACCTGTCGGGGCAGCACTTCAGACACGACACTTCATACACGTCATTCGTGTGCGGATTTGCGCATGTCAGATGCCAACGCTGTTGGGTTTTTACTGTATCCGTGCATTCGCAACAACTCAATCCAACAATGATTGCCTTTGACGTGGTCATTTTTCTGTCTGACTCTATTCAGTCATATTATTATTTCATATTTAAAAAAAACAAAGACTCCTGAACGTTTTGTAATCCTCTTTGTGTTTCATTCCTTTCTGAACAGGAAGACAATGAGATACCTTCCAGTGTGTTGGTCAAAGATTCCCTCAAGACTCCACAACCAAGCCAGTATGACGCAGAGTCCACTCAGCCCGACATGTCCGTTGCCAGCTCCGTTGACGGTCTCCAGACCATCAGCCTTTCCTCAGATGAGGATGTCTCCGTTGACAGAGCGGAAGGAGAAGAGCTGGAGTGCGGGGCCGCAGGGGGGAGCTCCTATATGTTAGAGCGAAGGTCTGACAAGTTCAAGCGCTCCAGTCTGAAGAAGGTCGACAGCATCAAGAAGGCCTTCTCGCGCCAGAGCATCGAGAAGAAGATGGCACAGATCACCACCAAAATTGTGCCGCCGGAAAAGCGCGAAAAGATCATCAGGACCCTCAGTCCGACCCACCCCAAGAGCCCTTCCGCTAAAAGCTCCACATTCAAGGTGTCGCCCATGACTTTCAACGTCAAGAAAGTGAGAGATGGTGAGGCTCCTTCGCAAGACCTGGCCTCCAGGGAAGAGGCCCACGCGGAGATGGCGCCACTGGAATGCTTCGCCGGAGATATGGCATCGGACGAGAACGCCGCACGGAAGAGTCAATCGATGGCGAGCCAGTCCGCCGCGGGAGGCGTGAAGGCGGAGCTGACGATCAACGGAGACCCGCCGAGCATCCAGTGTGAAACAAACGGCAATCGTTCCGCCGGTCTCGCCGTCCCCGAGCGTGACGACGACGATGTCGGCGAGGATAAAGATGACGAGCAAGATGAAGAAGCAGGGGAGGCCCGCAATCATGAAGAGAAGCAGCCCCTGACAGCGGCGACAGAAACAGCTGCTGTCAAGCAAATGTCCTAATCACTGCCCCGGGTTTTCCTACGGTCACCGAGTAGGAGTCAAATGTGTCTTGCTAGTATACAGGAGTAGAGTTGGTCCAAACATACTTCGATTGTCCAACTGCACTGTCCTCGGTAGACAGGGCTGGGTCGCCATTTTGTGGCCTCTTTGGAAGTTTCCCAAAGAGCGCAAAACAGAGTTGATGTTAAAAAGGAAACAGTGAATTTGTGAATAGCAAAATGAGAATAGGCGAGGATTTGATTTCATAGGAGACATAGAAGAAACTAGGATATCCGTTTGTCTCGTAACTACTGTACATCACGATTGCAAAATCTTGTCATTTCTGTTGTGGTGAATGTGGCTCAGTCTAGGCATCCAACAGTAGCCCAAGTTTCAGGTCGCTTCCCACTTGGACATCACGCTCACGGTGTTCGGCGATTGGCCGTTGACTACACACGCAGATTTACAGATCAGAAATATTGAACAGGTTGAATGTTTACGCTGGCCCCACCTCAGAAAAAGTTAGCCGGATAATCCTCAGACATCCAATTATTGGACCTTCGCTGACTTTGCTCAAACTTGAGCTGGGAATCTGCCCGGTTTATCTGGAAGGTAACGTTACAAACGTCATGGTAATCGAGGCTTCTTGAAAACGGTCCCATCAGCTGCTGCGCACAACTTGGACAGCAGCACATCTCCGAGGCAGTGGTCCAGGTATGCCCCTCTCGCTGGGCTCATCTGTCTCTCTACTGAAAAACAGCCTTTGTTCTGGCCTCTTTTGTTCCCCATCTGAAAACGAGTAAATCTTTGGCAACAAAACTGTGGAGGTAGTATGTTGCCAGGTTATGCAAGAGCAGGAACGGGGAGCCGGGGCTTACGTTTCGACACTCTCTATTCTCTTTTCGAGGAACTAGGTGCCCAATTTTACACTACTGGTCGAAAGAGTAAACTAGTAAGGTATCAAAAAAGTACCTTCACATCATCCCCAAAGTAGTATCACCGCTAAATATTGGTTGTGCATTTGCAACACAGCCGAATGTTGTAATCACACACTGACACTTCAGAAAATAGAATGTTGAAAAAAAAAAAATCCTGTAGATATGTATCGAATGATGACTTGCTCCTGGGCGGATTCAAACCTTGAGTCACTCTTTTTTCTTTTTTTTTAGCTTATCTTTTTAAGTGACTGCCTCTCCTGCGGTGACATGCAACAGCATAGTCCTGCAAGCGTCTGCAACGTGCACAAGCTGGTATGAGTAATTGAACTCCTGAAGGAGTGGATTCCTGTGATTTGGGGAGATAAGACCAATGGTAAAACATGCCCCCCCCCCACTCCCCGGCTCCTCTTCTTCTCTTCTGCGGGGTTCTTTGTCGAATACCGTTTCGCAAACATTTTGCATTGTCGAGGTTAAACACAAAGGCGTTCCTTTTAAATCCACTTAGCTCCCGTGAAAATTTCAAAATAAACAGATTATGGAAATTTGACTGGGTGTACAAATAGCTGCGAAATTACCCAAGTAAATATTTAGTTAGCGACCTCCTGTATTTCTGAAGATGTGTCTGTTTTTACATAGCATCTGGCTAAGTTGTTGACGTGCAGGTGGGTGGCTGTGGGGGTGGGGGTTGCATTTGGTCAAACGTCTGAGGCATGACAAAGTGTATTTCCATCAAGTGCTGCTTCTACAAGAGAAAGTACAATCGAATCTTTATGGCTGCTTGCTTTCTGGAGTTTGTGGGCTATGTTTAAATTAGCCAGTGGTGGCTTTGCGCGATGCATTTGCAGTCTGGACAGGGAGAGGTGAGCTTTCTGCTACGGGGGAGCCTCAAAAAGAAGTGAAATTTGTTACCTGTCCCTTTTTTTGAAAATTTGTCTCAAGGCATTTGAAAAGTGGCTTAGGTGGCAACATTGAGCAGCGCTCACTTTGCGGCACTGCCCGACCTTCGCCCCCGGTTGTCATGTTAATGAAATCATGAAGCAGAACCACCCACCCAGGACAAAGCAATTTCAACCAGACTGCGTTCGGGGATGTTCAATGTGCTGTAATTATATATTTTGACCATCAAATGTCAGAACTTTTCATTAAGACACCTGGGAACTGTTTTATTTTGTGAAAAAAAAAATAGTACAGCATGTCTCCTTACACTTGTATTTCTCCGTTTGCTCATCTGATATCGAATGGGATCAAATAAAGTTAGACTTGCAGACACACACTGTATTATTCTCTTTTTCTATTGAATATAATCAAAGTTCAGCATGATATCTCTTCTTCTCTTCAACTAATGATTCAACTAAGATGTAACACTTTTCTCTGTACAATTGGTGCGGTCCAGTGGTTTGAATCTTACATAAAGTAGGATATTCTCTGCTTCTCACCCTTGATTTAACTTTGTTGTCATTGCTTTCGTTTGAGGAAAAAAAAGTATGTTTTTATGTACGTTGCCCTATTGTTGGTCTGAAAACCAGACTTTGTAATCTTTGTTCTTGACATTCAGTTCTAAATAAATGTATTAAAAAAAAAAAAAAAGAAATACGGTCATGGTGTTGCTTTTCTACCTTCACTGGATAGAAGTTAAGCGAGTGGGAAACCAACAGTGCCTTCGCTCCCATTGCTAACATCTTGTGAACGTGCAGGAATTTTTTCTTTCAAACATTAGCCTTGTCTGCCACAATAAAGGAATAAAACACGAAGCTTTCTTTGTCATCTTTGCACACTTTTCAAGTCAAATGAAGGGCGTTGCTTTTCACACTGCAAATACCATCAGGGATCAAACTGGCTTAAATCATCAATGCAGCACTCCTTAGCACTACAACAGGCACTAACATGTTTGACAGAGTAGCGAAATAAACTCCTTAATATCCCTTGAAGTTAGTTATGACTCATGTCTTCACTAAATTCAGCGATTTGTATGTGAATCCTTGTGAAGGTGTCTGCATTTTCAACCCAATGCCACCGTATAAACTCAGTAACAGCCCCAGGAAAGTTTGGGAAAATGTGCTAAAAACATTCCTATCAGTTTCACAGTCAAGAGGAAATTGTGTGGACGTGTCTATCATAACAGGAAGTTTCTAAAGGTTTCATGAATCAATGACTGAAATTGAACAGGACGTCGGCCATTTTGTTTGGAAGCAGCCATTCGGGTAAATCCGGGGCTTGTTGTTCTTAAATGATGAACTTCTAGGGAATTCGGCCGAATCGGCCTAAATATGAAGTTGTTACGCGAGACATTTGGGTGAGGCTAAATTATGAAAGAATTTGTCCTAAGTAATCAAACGTGAGCATTATAAAAATGGCTCAGTTGAATCCGTCATGAAAAAGAGTGAGAAGGCTCCCTTCGTCGCGGTTTATCTGGTTTAGTTAAGCCCTCCATTCAGTGTGATTCAGTGACTCGAGCTTTGTATAAAAGGCATAGGAGGACGAATTAAAACGGTGTGCGAGATATTAAGAGTTGAGGCGCGTGGATTTATTTTGCGGTGCTTGTCTCCCTCCTGCGTTCACATTACAACAGCGCCTCTCGCACATGTTGAACAATTCTCCGAAATGATCGTCTTAATCCACGGAATTTTGTGTGTTTATTCGTTTATATTTGCACGTTTTGTATGTGTGCGTACACGCACAAACACCCCCGAGCTGTGCTCAACTTGTCACGGGTTGGCAGGGAATCTGAAAGTTATAAAAACAGTATATGCCGCATTTCTGTGTATCGTCACGGTGGCCGAGAGGTTAAGGCGTTGGACTCGAAATCCAATGGGGTTTCCCCGCACAGGTTCGAATCCTGTTCGTGACGTGAATAATTTTATGTTGCTTTGTGTATTCTATTTTCATGTTACGTTCATATTACGTGCGTGACTTGCTAGAGAGACAATTTTCACATTTTCTCGTTTAACGCACGTAAACGAGTAATTTAACGACGTTTAACTTGTGCTGACATCGTGTACTGTGATGTGGTTGGTTGAAGCATTCAGTCAACGTGTCAGAACCAACTCCATCCACTGTTAATCTTTATGTGCGTGTGCGCACGCGCGCACACACACACACACACACACACACACACACACACACACACACACACACACACACACATATATTATATATATATTTTTTTCATGTTACTTTCCAAAGACAAATTGGTGCTTTAGATTTTTGATGGAGTGTTTGCGCTATTAAGCATTTTGTAACTATGTCACCAATGTAACAATGGGTCTGTCGACTGGACACGAGTAGAAAATGCATTGAGAAACTAACACCCCCTCTGAATGCATTGAGAAACTAACACCCCCTCTGAATGAGGACAATGGAACATGCCAACCTGTATAAATAACCGACAGCGCTGTGTGACGTACGACCTCCCAAAGCATAGTGGAAGCATGGCTGTCTGTGCCCACTAAAATACCTGCTTATCTGTCCAGCTGCGTATTTAGGACACATTTGACGAGAAATGAAAACTTAGCGCGGCAATTTACTCGAATTACTGCCAACTTTAGCTGGCTACTTATTTATAGAGACACACATCGGTTTGGAACACAACCGCTCGTTTGCTTAGACCCAGAAAAGGCAACACAAAGGAAATGCGGTCGGTTAGTATTGTGTAAATTATACATTCCCTTTTTTCAGAGCGAGACTTCGAAACTCATTTAAGCTCTTAAACGGCAAAATTTTTGACTCAGGTTTTGGGATTTTCCAGCCCGGTAGTTACATTTTCAATATAGTATGGCCGTCGCATTGCTAAAAATAGTAACTATTGATCTTTTTGAGTCTTCTACATTTATATAACTAAACCCAGCTGCCAATGACGTTTACCATGAAAAGAAACCCGACTCGAAAAATGAAAGAAAGTAGCTAACAACGAGCTAACTGTCGTTACAACCAAGAGGGGCTAGTTAGCATTAGCAGCAGACCTATCGCCGTTGTTAAGTTGGGAGTTGGTTTTCTTTTCATTTGGCTCTTGTGACCAACGTCTGTGATTTAAGATCGAGTAGGTAATTGTGTACATAAACGAGCGCTGTGAGTGCTTCGGCGTTTCCCATGCTAATATGCTAGCGGGGCTCCTGCTAACGTAGCTGGTCCCGCCTGTGGCGCTTGCTCGCTTGCTTGCTTGGGTGGCATCGACACGGATAATGGCAGCGCCCTCGGCCGAGGCGGTGTTCTTGATTAAAGACGTCAAGCCCGGCTCAAAAAACCTCAATATTGTATTCATCGTTTTGGAAATAGGTAAGTGTGAAAAGTGTTGGCCCGCACGTTGACTCTTCCATGTCCTTTGCTCGGATTGCTTGTGTTCTTAAAGGGACAGGCGCGTTTTTGTCATTTCAAGTGTTAAATAGGACGTCGAGGGGGTCCCGGGTCCTTATTTTACGTTTAGTTCACACAACTGTCACGTAACTCGGATTTGTTCGGAAGGTAAGCTTACCTAAGTAGTGAAGTCAGGATTGCAGTAAATATTTGTATGAAAAACAATTCATGGCCGTCACTGTGAAAAATCTGAAATGACCTTTTCCAGAATAAATTCGAAGTTGTAGATATTTGTATGAAAAAAATAACGCGTTGGCTGTCAATGTAACTAACCTACAGCAAAGCAGTCGTAAAGTTGCCATTAAAGGTTTCCTTGGGGAAAAAACATCGGTGTCATAAATGTAACGCAATCAAATGAAAACGGTGACACTGCATTCTTGTGCCTCGGGATGACCTGTGTTACCTTGCTCAAGAAAAATAAATTCTACATTAACTTCGTGTTTAAAATAAGCGAAAAATGTTGAACAATAAAATCACCACATAAATACGTGAGTCACCGAGGATGCCTTCTTGTGCCATCGGGCACCTACCTTTCATACCCTTGGAACTTAATTACGGTCAACAAATATTTGTTTGAAAAACACTTTGCGGCGATAATTACAGCAGTCAAATGAAAAACAAAGTGGTAACTCGATGGCCAAATATTCTTGCACCACTGCGCAAACTAGGTAGCTGTGTGATATTTGCAACATAGAAATGACTCAAAATTACAGTAAATATCATTATGGAAAATACTCCCATAAACAAATTGGAAAACGGTATATGTGGCAGTAACCGGGTGTGCTTTATTGTCATGAAGTGCCATTATGCTCCTGCGCAGGCCAGTTAATTGTGTTGCTTGTCACCTCGAAATGATTTTAGAGTATTTGAAAGACGAGCACTTAAAAGGTCATTAAGTAGACCGCAATGTGGGAAAAACTCAAGCATGGCGTTGACTTGATTATTGTATTCTTGTGCCGTTCATGAATAACACCAGGAAAACCCCTCCCTCCACCCCCTTCGAATTATTTTGTTGAAACAGGACGAGTGACCAAGACCAAAGATGGTCATGAAGTGCGATCTTGCAAGGTGGCCGACAAGAGCGGCAGCATCGCCATCTCCGTTTGGGACGAGCTGGGCAGTCTGATCCAGCCTGGTGACATTATCAAACTCACCAGAGGGTAATAAGCCAGGAAGCGGCGGCTCACCAAATTGTTCTTCGGTGGAATGTCAACGCGTGGCTTCTGTCTTTAGATATGCGTCCATATGGAAAGGCTGCCTGACACTTTACACTGGAAGAGGTGGCGATCTGCAGAAGATCGGAGAGTGAGTAACGGCAGTCATCTACAGAGTCATGTGAGGGACGCACGGAAAAGCAAAACGATCATTTTGCTTTGTGAGGAGTCGTTTTTTTATGCCTTGGGTAACACTCAGAAATTTTTTTTTCGACATTAGTCATATTGTAAGAAAAAAAAAGACTTAAATACTGCAAGACTCGCCATCTGTGCGTATGTACGTGCACCCGTGTGAGCATATGCGCATGCTTCCATACATACGTGCAGTATAGTGGAGATTAGTACTAATGTTACAAGAAAGTTGGATAATTGTGAGAACTAGTTTGACATTGAATATGAGATTAAAGTTGTGTCTTTTAAAGATAAATTCTGTGTGGTAAAAATAGTAACTATGACGAGATACGAAATTCTACGTTTTGTCTGGACTGCTGCTTGGAAATATGTTCTTTGAAGCCAGTCTTTTCCAGCTTTTCTGACTTTTGAAGGTGACGTTTCAAGAGCGTTTTCTTGTCCCTTCCAGATTTTGCATGGTCTACTCGGAAGTGCCCAATTTCAGCGAGGCAAATCCGGAGCTGCTCGCTCAAACAAACCAGCAAAACAAGTCGGTGAGTGATGGCGAGTGACCGCAGCAGAGTTTACCTTGAATTTGCCTCGGAGCGATTACAAATGGAGTACCAACAAATAGTGTGATTAAAAATATAAATTGAGGGGGATTATGGGGAACAAGACTCCAGTCCACAATTGTATCGTCCTCCGATTACCGGTGTCAAACTCATTTTTGTCGCGGGCCGCTTTGGAGTAGTGGCGTCGCTTGGATGCCCGTTAGGGCAGTGAATCCACAGAAGTATCGGATCGTTTCATCACATTATGACTTGTACGCAACAATTTGATGGATTACTAGTTTTGAAATCAATCAAGTCAACTAAAATAGCTTGTTCAATTATTGTTCAAGTGAGTGTAAAGCTGGGGAGCAAAAGGGTTGCGAAATCTCAACGTTATCACCCATGACAAGTTGACATTTCGGGAGAGATTTTAGCAAGGATCATTCAGATTGACACGCCTAATCTTTCTGAAACGCTTTGATCGTTTTACGTACTTTGAACTCCTGCTGTACAAATAAACTTGCCTCGCTTTTGGCCAACAGGGGAAACCTGACCAGAATCAGAGGGGAAACTCTCCTCCCAATCAGAATTCAGGGACACCATCTGCACCAGGTAAATGGAAATGAAGCACCCCCCCAAAAAGAAAATGTAACGATGCCCATCTCACCGCACAGGTAATGGCGCCATGCCACCGTTTTCCAACAACGGCAGCATCAACAGCAGCGGCGGCGCAACGGGCGGCGCCCGCGACTCCGCGTTCGGGCGGCCGAACGGCCGGTCGCCCGGGAACGGAGCGGCTCAGTCTTCTGCGGCCGGACCCCCGTCTGCCACGGCCAAGTCATCGGTTAGCATTAGCAACGGCAGGGACCCGCGACGTGCCAAAAGATGAACTGGGGAAGGGGGTGGGGCAGGGACTCTTGACATCATCCCTCCTTTTCACCTTCACTTCAACTCAATATTGACTGCTGTCACGGCCACATGTAGAGTAGCTGCATCGCTCTTTAACACGGATGAGATTATGTCCCTAATTGCTTGAGAGTCTGCGGTTGAGCTGTTTGGAACTCCTTCAGTCTACTTGAGGCCCCCCCCTCCCCGTGAGGAACCCATTAAATGTTGACATAAATATCCCATCCCTGTCCAATTCGGGCAAATCATACACCCAACTTGAAGACTCGGTGCACTTTCTTCTCGGTCATAAAAAGCAAAGCAGAATATTGTGTAAATTGCAGCACCTCTGATGGACTGACCACATAACCAAATGTCATCTGGATTCACAGAAGGGGTGGGGTGGGGGGGCATTCAAAGCTGTGGTTTACAAAGGAGTCGGTAGAGCCTTTTGTTTTTTTTTTTCCCCCACTTACAAGTTTAGGCCGCTTGCCACAATAGGAGCAATATTAAAGTGGGACCACTCCAAGCTTGACAGAGAAAGTTCACCAAATAAAATTTGCAACTGTTGTCAAACATTTTTTTAAATTATTTTTTATGTACACTTCCAACAGGGCATTTACTTCCCGTTGAAGACCCACACCTCACTGTGTACTGTTTAAACCAGTTCACTTTTAAGCAACGTATTACCTCAATGTTGCAACACACTCATTTGTTGCACCAAGCACCTCGCGCATTCACTCTTGGCCTTGCTCCATTTCTTCTCCCACGCTGTGACTCACTTTTCATTTCAATGACAGTTTTATGCGCCCCAGAGTGCGTCAAAACTGGATTTACACTGCGGCTCCAACTGCCCAATTCATATTAAGTGTATTTATATGGACAGTACTGGGCATTTAAAATGACGTCTCCCGTACAAATCGAGTTCAACAAGCCCAAACGTCTGGACGTCGGGGTGAACAAATGCAGCGCACTTTCGGCAGGAAGTAATGAGCGATGTCCGTAAGATGCGCTCCATTTGTTTGCCGGCGTTCAGTTCGGGGCAACCGTCGCTTTGTGGCCGCAGTTTTGATAGTTGTGCGCCGTTCAACCCAATGTTATAGACGTATTAAAGAACAAATGTGCCCAATCTCTCAACGCACGCTTTATCTAGCCGTAACATGAGGCACGTAATTGGAAAGCACCTCCCTGTCAACCCGAAATTTTACCACCGAATCTCGTTCGTTTGCACCGACCAGGTGTGTGACGTCAGAAGCACATGAGTATCGAGAAAGGAAATAGGATGTCCGGCACGTGTCAACACAAATGTGGCAGTCATGAGCCTCAAGCTTGCCGGTCAGGCCGGAATCATGTGCTGCTGGAACAAGAACAATATTTCAGTTTCACAGTGTGTTGACACTGCGGGGCCCCACATGTCAACATGATATTCCGAAATGATAATCTGAACACTAGTTCCCCCAAATGTACCCACCCCACCCTCAAAAGACATTGCTTAATTATCCACACGGGGGGAATTCAGGTGTTTCGGCAGGTTTAAAAAAAAAAAAATTAAATGAAGCCAACGCTCTTTCAAAACAAATCTAGCCGGTGAAATGGAAACATTCCAGTAACGCCTCCCGCCTGAAAGTTTCGACCAAACGGCCCTTCTGTTGTGCGCCTCACCTGCATTTCCACCTGCGGCCTGTTGGTGGTCAAGATTCCCCAGAGAACAGAGAGGACGATAAAAATAAAATTGAAAAAAAAAAAAACTCCACGCTCCGTTGCCACGCAGGACTTTTGTTTAACGCGTTTATTTTCTCTTGTTGAAGTGTGCATGTTGTGTGAAACGTGTGAGCCGACTGAAATACTCCCAACAGGTGATTTTCTTCTTTGGAAAATTATGCATTACGCAGAACATCAGTCATTTGGGGGTGAAATCAGGCCAGGGAGTTGCTCCAATTGAGCCGCAGTCGTACGTCGATCACCTAAAAAGATGGGCAACGCTGCATGGTGACGTTGTGTTTTGTTTTTTTTTGTAGGTGATGTAAGTGGAGCATGGCAGCAAAAAAAAGGTATTTCAATCCCTTTGATTTAAATTTGTTGTAATTTGGTCAGTGTTTTTATAAATCATCAAATGTTGTGTAAAATCCCCGTTTCTCTTTTATGTCCACAAACAGCGTGACGGCGTACATCTTATGACAAAACATTTGGCCCACATGTCAAAGGGGAAGTGTTTTTTGGGGCCTTTTTTTTTTTCCTTCTTCTTCTTGGGTTGAAGAAAAGCCCAACCACCTGATTCAGTGAAATCGCAAAACGATTCAACAAAGCACAAAGAAGCCAAGCTGAGGACCAGCCACAAACATGAGTAAGTAACAGTTTCTTCAAACTTGAAACGGGTGACTGAACACATTGTTACTTGAATTACAAAATGACACGACGGTCCTTTGATGAGCACGTGAAGTCTGAATTTATTTACGCAAATGGGTAAAAAGCCGCAAGGAAACGGTGATGGGAGGAGTGTCAAGAAAGGCCAATTTCTTGTGACACACTTGAGCGCATCGCCTTTCGCACAGGAGCCACCAGAATGACTGGCAAGTACTCAAAACCTTCAAAATGCTTTTGCGCTCCGTTACTGCCTTTGGTTGAAAATGGAAAGCAATTGAGCCACAATTCAATTCAAGGACATTTAATTCCATTGTATGCCGTACTGGGGTGGCAGTTTAAAACTGATATGATTGACATGTATATTTTGTGAGGGTAGCACGGTGACATAGTGGATCGCGCGTTGTGGGTGTTTTATCACTGATAAGCAGAACTGGCAAACAGTCCGTAAAGTAGCCGACTACTCTCGCCTGAAATCTTGTCTTGCCAAAAGTCTGATGAGATGAATTAAATAAAAACTGTAAATCGTGGCTGTCCAAACTACAGCCCAGGGGCCTTTTGGAGGTGTTTTCCAAATACTCAGCTCACTGCACTTTGCTTTTGTTTCGGTTCAAAATGTGCTCACTGCTCAGTGCGGGGGGTTTTGGATCTCATCTGGTGGCCACCCAGAAATCTTGAAAATCCAAAACGATTGGCCTTTTCAGAAAGCCGTTATGTACCGCAGCAGTGTTTCAAAAATAAATAGAAAATCGCCGTATTGGGCACTCGTGCTCTAGGATGGAAAAAGTGATTAGTTATTGAGTGGCAACCAGTCCAGGCTTGAGGTCCCTGCTTTTGCTGAAAACCAAGCCTCGAAATGGTCCCAAGTTCTCGACGTGAGCTTATTTGTCCATACATGCAACGTGACTGATCGAAACCGAAGTCTGACTCGTGCGCACGCCTTAAGGCCACATGGATGGTTCTTGAGTTTGACTTCTTGTCCACCCCTCCAGATCTCAGCTCGGCGTCCTACACCATCGACTTTGGCTCGGCGTACGACGAACTCAACTTCACTTACAATGACACCGACTTCGTCTTCAACCCCGAGACGCAACCCTGCAGCCCGTTCACCATCCCGGAGGCCGCCGCCGTTTTTATCAGCGTCTTTTACATCGTGGTCTTCCTTTTGGCCATTCCCGGGAATCTGGTGGTGGGCCTCGTGATCGGTCTGAGCAAGCAGGCGCTCCCGCCTTCGGACCTCTACCTCCTGCACCTGGCCGTGGCCGACGTGCTGCTGGCTGTCACGCTCCCGTTCTGGGCCACCTCCGTCACCAAGGGTTGGGTGTTTGGAGACCAACTGTGCAAAGTGGTCACCATCGTCCAAGAGCTCAGCTTCTACTCCAGCATCCTCTTCCTGACGTGCATCAGCATGGACCGCTACATGGTCATCGTCCGAGCCATGGAGGCCCGCCGGTCGAACCGGCGGCTGGTCAGCTGGGGAATCTGCGCGGCGGTCTGGACCGTGGGAGCCCTCCTGTCCTTGCCGGGACTCCTGTACTCGTCGTTCTCGTCCTCCGGTCACTTGGTGTGCGCCGAGTACTACGACCCGCGCAGCGCCGACGAGTGGCGCCTGGCCACCAGGGTCCTCCGCCACTCTCTCGGTTTCATCGTCCCGCTGGCCGTCATGCTGCCGTGCTACGGCGTCACGATCCAGCGCCTCCTTCGCATCCGCGGCGGGTTCCAGAGGCAGCGGGCCATGCGAGTGATCGCGTTCGTGGTGGTGGCCTTCCTGCTGTGCTGGACGCCGTACCACCTCGCCGTGATGACGGACACCTTCTTCCGCGCCAAGATCGTGCAGTACGGCTGCCCCGCCCGCTTGGCGGTGGATCGGGCCATGCTGGCCACGCACAGCCTGGGCCTGCTGCACAGCTGCGTCAACCCGGTGCTCTACGCTTTTGTGGGAGAGAAGTTCAGGAGGAGGTTGCAGCAGCTGATGAGGAAGGTGGGCGTCCTGGAGAAAGCGTCGGTGTCCAGGACCAGCAGGTCTTCGCTCTCGTCCGAGATCACGTCCGCGTTCATGTAAAGAACTCTGGAAGGGACACTTGCCGAAATCAACAAACTTGTAAATATTCTACGATCGCAATTCCTGTCGTCTCCTTTTTTTTTTACATTCTTTCTTGGGTTTTGAATTTTGGAGTGCTTGGATACAAATTGTTGCTTGTGCGAAAATTGAACACCCAAGTCATGCCGATCATGACCATGAAACCAAGGTTCCTCCACAGGGGGAATCAAAAATCTTTCTGGGTGTTCATATCATGCTGGGGTGGGAGAGACATGATTAAATTATCCATTGGTGCCTTTGCGCACGTGACATTCACTTGCAGTCTGGACGCAGAGACGTCAACACCTTCTCCAGAAAGACTCCCCAGAAGTCCCCCAAAACACCACAAAAAGTCACAAGATTTGTTGCAAGTCACGTTTGCTTATAAAAGCTCACCCAGGCGTCATGGGAACTAAAGCTCAACTCAACTGTATTTCTAGAGCACTTAACAATAAAACAATACATTGATAACAAAGACAGCAGAAAGCCCCAAACCAGTCAAATGCATTGCACGCCTCCTATATGACCAGTCCAGTGACATCCAACAAGATCCCGATTACATTTCTACACAATTTAGCTCCTCGAGTGGAGCTAAGATATTCGGTTATCAAAGGTGGTGTAATCGTAAAAGAAAGACCTCGTTAAACGGCGGCCTCTTTGGCGGCTCAGTTTGAACAAAAGCACGGGATGATGCAAACGTAGAAAGAGTACAACGTGCTAACCGACACTCACTCTCCTTCCGTTTACGAGTTGGGAGAGAAACGTGAGAAAATATGTTTCTCAAGTTTTCTCAACACGCGAACGCATGTCAACATGATGACAAAACAGGATGTTTTGTACCACCTCAAGACAAAATCAGCTCTCTTTCCTTTTTTTTTTTAAATAAGATATCCTTTATTTGTCCCACACTGGGGAAATTTACAGTCTGCAGCAGCAAATTTGGGGGGTAGAAAGAAGAAAAAGTGCCAGCACAAAAGTAAATATAGATAAAGAGAGCTGTACACAGTTCAATACAAGTGCAATATAGATATAGATATAGATATAGATAGATATAGATAGATATATAAGCATATATGCAACTTGGGACCTTTGCATTTTATGTTTTCATGCACTGGTCATCGATGGGGACATTTAACATCCAAGGCATTTTATTGCCCCCTAACGTTCAACTGCATGTATTGAATCACGAGTGACGAGGCAAGCCTTTATTTACAAGACAACTTTATTGATATGGCGCTTTCACAACAGCAGCAGCTGTCACAAAGCGCTTTACGGAACAGTTAACACAAAATAACAAAAGAATGTCACGGAACACGACGTAAGACATGGACAGTCATCCAACCGTCACAACTATTCCTGGATACGCCTTGTTGTTTGCAAGTATTTGGAAATGAGAGTCGCTGCTCGGAATTGAAGCATATATAAAATTGACAGGAGAGGTGAACCGACTTCTTTTATCATCAATGGACGCCGACAGCTTCTCGTTTACGTTCACACTTAGCTAGCAGCTGACGGGAGGGACGTCATACACGTTTTGAGCATGGCGTCTCTGATCCACTGGTGAAAGGAGACTTTGATTCTATCCTTTTGGATTCTTCAAATTCAATTATTCTGACCGCCTTTGCGTTCAGCGTCTCAAATGACTGAAATGTTACTCTGACAAGCCTGTGTAGTTGAATGCTAAAAACGATGGAAAATGCCGTGGGCACGCGAATGATTAGCATGTACTATATCTTTGTGATTTTAGAAGCAAAGGATATTGGAACACAAACAGTGGAGCAACAAATGTAGGCAGATAATAAGGCAACGGGGCATATGTTCTTTATCCTATATGAAAAATGATTACAGAAAGATACTGAGCCACTTACTTTAAAAAACACAAACGCTAATGTTTAGTTTCTTGGGGGGGGGGGTGTTCCGGCCATGACAGGCCATAACAGATGAATTGAATTTCCATTGATTTCAATAGAAAAAAAACCTGAAGTCCATTAATATTTGTGCACTTTCCCAGTTTGTTTTTAAAGTGGTCTCATAATCACGATGAGCCTACAACAGTCATACTTTCCCATTTCATAACCACTTAAATGCGATAGCTGTCCTGTACCCATGCACCACCCTGCGTTCTGCCAAGTTTGGCTTGTCGCACCACCTCCCATGATCGACTAACCCCGGGCTGGCTAAAAATGACAAAGGGGGTGGGGCCCTTTGCCGGTGGCAGCTGCCATTGTCAGGCTTGCTGGGCCCACGTTTGTGATTTCCCCTCCAAACAGGCGGCAGTGGAGGTGGTCGCGGCGGCAGTGGTGGTGGGGTGGGGGGAGGGTACGCATGGAGTGCATTATCTCATGGGAAAAGGAAGGCGGGGGGCACTGTCCAAGCCACGGGACGGTGGCTTGACACTCAGCAGCAGAAACCAAGCGGAACTTGCAGCCTATCAAAGGAAAACGCAGAGAAGAGTCACACTCGCTGGGAATGGTGACCGAGAGCTGGAGAGCAGGGCAAGAAGAAAAAAAGGCCACAGTCGTCACTTTCAAGAGACACGAGTCAAAGGTGTTGTTAGTGCAACGTGATCCAAGGGGTCTCGCACTAAATATACCCCTGTGTCAGAGACTGGCACCGAGCTCCTTCTCCTGAATCAGCAGGTAACCTTTTGGGCTTTACTTCAGCACCAAGGGCATCTGAGAGACTTGAAGGATCTGGAAATTCCAAAATGTGACATCAGGTGTCTCCAAATTCTACAATTTAATTTGTGCCCCAGCCATACAATCACTCGATAACAGTAAGAATGAAAAAATCGGAAGGGGACGCGTCCCCAAAGAAGGAGGTGGGTGAAGCGCCCCCGAGTGTCATGCCACCCAGGGGCTCCAAAGTCAGCCCGGAGCGAACGCTCGCCGAGCCCCGAGGACCCGCCCTTCCCAGCCCGACTCCGCCGGTTTTCACGCGCAAGATGCGGAATGCCGCCGTCGGGACGGGCTGTGACATCCGGCTCAAGGTGACCGTTTGCGGAGACCCCCAGCCGTCGCTGTACTGGTACCACAATGACGAGCTCCTCAACATGGAAAACCAGGAGTACGGAGGCCTCTGGATTCGGGATTGCAAGCCCGGCGATGCCGGCCTCTACACCTGCATTGCGAATAACCACCTGGGAGAGGCCCGCAGCAGTGCTGTGCTGGCTGTCTTGGATCTGGGAGAAGGTGAGCCACACGTGTAGGATTAATGCAACCATGGTGTCATTCTTGTTGTTCCTGACACTCTGGCCGCGGGAAGTCGAGATTTCACCGTGTGGCCGAAGCGATTAAACATACGGTGGCCACCTTCGGTATTCAGGGGATGGCCAAACGACAATGGCTGACCACCTGGCCCATTGTGGTCATGGCTTCTCGAGACATTTACGTGTCATGACAGATGGGCCGGTCCCCGATTCCATGTTCCTCGGCAAAGCTGTTGTGGGCAGTTCAGATTTCCCGAGAATCCTCAGAAAGGTCAATCTTTCACATGGGCTTGAATTTTTCACATTTTGGGGTTGCCCATCTCTGCCCGATTTCCCATTGGACGAATTCCCAAAGTCATTTGCTCAGCCCTCAAATTTGTCAGGATTTTTTGGGTGGTCCTGCTGGGAACCTTTTCATTCGGAGAAACACGCTTGAGAATATCGATGAGTCGTCTCTCCTATGACGAGGACGACGACCACTACTTGGTGTCGTTGCTTTTGAAGCTTTTCCTCTTTTGTTTGATCACGGCTATAGTTTCAGGCAAAACCATCAGTGCAACTGATTTGTTAGAAACGATGTCCAACCCTGGCATAAATGTCCAGTGGCATGGGACACGTATTCATGCGGACGCTCCTGGCAGATACCATTCCTTACGGCATTCCGATCACTCGTAACGACAACGGCTTTTCAGATCATATGAAGCGCTGGTTCTCAAACTGGGGTTCCCGGGCCAAAGACCACGGCGTCCGCATGTTGTGACGCAACACGTCAATCTGGAAGGCGTTCGGATTCTGAGGGGGTCCTCGGACAAAATCCTGCCCCGTAAGGGCCAAAAAGTTTGAAAAGCCCCGACATCCACCGTCACTCGTTTTTTTCTCAATACCCAATCTTAGCTGATTGAAGTGTTCGTCAGCGTCGAGTCTGGCCAAGGCGTTTGACATCGACCCTCTCAGCAAGAAAAGCACGGCTCATTTGAAAAGTGAATCTCTTTTACAAAGTCATGCTGAGCGCTGCAGAACATCAACAAAGTGCTGGAGCTGATACGCGCCGGGCACTTTTGTCCAGGCCAAGTCATTTGTCAAAGCAGCAGCTCTGACGCTGTCGCAAATATGGAATTTAGTGCCACACTTCCCAAGATATTTTGCTGATCGGGCTAAGCTTGGCAGTGACATCATGACAAAAGCCAAAAGAGCAACGTTGGCTGTGAAATCCTTCGTTTTTTTGTGAAGCAGCGAGAAACAGATTTTTAACATCCAAACGGATTTTGCCTTTGACAATCCCGAATGATTCAAAAACACAATTTTTCCGAATACAAAAAAATGATCTATTACTGCTAGCAATGATAAGTAAAACCAGGAGTGACGATGTCCCGGGTGCTGTAGAAAAAGTCCAGCATATGTGAAGTTTATGCTCTTTGCAGTTGATCCAAGGCTATTGGCAAAAGAAAAAAGAATACTGTTGTAAAGCAATCCAAATATCAAATGATCAGTCATAATACACATCTCTCACAGTTCTTGCAATATGATCTAATTTTTTTGGCCACAGCACGATGCAGGTTTCTGGTGAAGGGAAGCCATTTTAAATTAAAAAGCAAAACTTTTCCAGCCCAATTTTGCAATCCAGAGATGAGGGAACAGGAATTTGGGGTGTGAGTCCGAGCTCTCCTGTTCTTGGACTGGTCATCACTCCGTTGCAGGACGCGTACAGACAAACTACCGTCATTCACACTTAGTGTACATTGACATCGATAGACAATTTTATAAGTTTGTTTTGTAGAGTGAGAAGCGGAGTTCATTCTGGTCCGGTCACCAGTTAATTGCAAGTCACATCTCAACAAACGACACCTCACGCTTACATTCACACCAAAGCAGCGATTTCATCCCATTATAAGCCGGCAAGGCAAAGATCGCGCGCTGCAAATGCGCAGCTCAGTATCAGTGGTCAAGGCTCCCAACATCGTGCCATTTGTTTTCTTTTAGCTTGTGAGTGATGAAACAACAATTTGAGTGAAGTCCTCGGCGAGCCCCCACCCTGGAAATAAGGTCGGACAATCAGTCTCAAAAGTTTCCTCCACTTTAACCCTCAAGTTTGAGTGAGTAGCCGGCTGATTTGCCGTGTTCGTGCTCGACAGCTGTCCCATCACTCAACCGCACTGCCTAAACATTTCTCTCTCGCTCTCTTGCACTTCCAAAACGTCTCTACTGGCTGCCCCCGCGTCCACCGACTCTCTCGTTATTTATATCGCAGAATGTGCCAGGCCTTAGATTTTCTGGATGTTCGCAGGCCGGCGTCTCTCCTGTTACACGGGAAGACATCAGCGCTAATTTTATCACCGCCCGGTCCGACTGCTTCTCCCTTCTGCCTCTCACTATATTCCGTACAGCGTTAAATTCTTCGATTTGCTGAAATTTATTCCCCACCCGATGCGATAATATCGCCGACCCGCGCCAGTCCAACTTCAAATCGGCAAGACTTTCCTTCTATTTACGAGATCGTAAATATCATTTGTGCAGACTATTTTTCAACGCTTGAGTGGAATTCGAGGAGTCAGAAGCGTGAGGTCAGACGAATCATCAGTATACATCGCAACCGGACTACCTGATCGGAAATATAGGTTGTATGCAAAGACTGACATTCACCAAGAACCCTTAAGACAGACATTTACACCAGGACACATTGACGAGTGTTTCCGGCATTCAAAAAGTGACCAGGAACGGGTTCAGGTTTTTGCGCAGGCAAAAGTTGAACCCAATGCAGAGAAGGACGAGAGACGAGGCAGTTG